>VMOF01000379.1:25757161-25832820 GCA_011764245.1 Trialeurodes vaporariorum
TTTTTCAATCCTTTCTGTATAATTTATTTCATTTCGTTCATCCCTTCTGTTGGTTTTATTTTCCATCCCTTTTGTTTACTTATTTCATGTTGTCACCGTTTTTATCATTCAATGGCCAGCGTTCTGATAATCGGTGATTCTCAGGCGAAATATTTCCATCATTATCTGCAACCATCACCGAATTATCAGGTAAGTCAATTCCCCCTTATTTTCTTTCTGTAGATTCGATTCTATATTGTTTCCTTCATGAGAATCTTCTGCCCTTTTCAACGAAAGAACTTAGTTATCTGGAGTAGCTGCGCCTGCTTACCTATCTTATCTATCTTATTAATTCTAATAATTATCGATAAGGGTACTTTAAATTTCACTATATCTGTTAATGCGAAAGTGAAGCTAGTGAAAATCTGTGCACCAATCCCTTTTAGAACACTTTGCCCATAGTTTTGTCATATCCACTACACGCCACATTGTGCTTGAACCTATTCCTTTGTTCAGTCAGACCCTTTTGTGCATCTCTTTGCAAGTGTTTCACTCTTGATTTTTTCTTCTCTTTACAGATAACTTTGAATTATGAGTCAGGACGGCGAATTCAAGATGTTGTAGCGGACAAAACAAATGTGAATCATCTGATTTTACACGTTGGCACGAATAATGTCCCCGAAGAAGGCCCTGCAGTCACTGCAAAGCGCATGGAGACGCTTTTAACATTTTTTGAGAAAACGAATCCATCATGCAACATTTATGTCTCCAGTGTTTTGCCCCGTGCCTGCAGCCTTTTTCGTGGACGGAAGAGAACGAGCGAGCAAATCGAATTGCTCAATGACAGAGCAAGTACTCTCAACTCAATGTTCAGAGTACTCGTGACGAGGTATAGTCAGTTTTAAGCACACCTTTTCTATCCTTCATCTTCTGCTTTATCTAATAAATTGTTTTTCGTAACTTTTTCAGCTCACTTATATTGATCTATTAGGGATAAAGAAAGGCTATGAAAGTACTTTATAGCTTATCAGTATTAAAAGAATTTTTACGTAATAATAGGATTGGCCCGCTGGCTACCGCACTCTACGTTGAGCCGAGTTGTGAGGCGGCCGGCACTATTTCATCATTGCGCGCCGACGCACGAGAGAAGTAGTTCCCGTCTTTGAGCTTTAATAGCTAAAAAACTGGACATGAGCTCACTTTGGTGCCGTGTGAACTTTTTCTTTTTAAGTGATAATCTGTCGATTTATAATACTAAAAAACGTTTAGCGGTAAGCCAGTTCCCGTAAGAATTGTGCCAGGTCCTTTTAATTGCATCAAAATGCCCCCCATTCCCCCCCCCAACAAAACTTCAAAATATTTTATAAACCTACGTTTTTAATTGTCCTTTCCACAATAATAATAATAATAATAAAACAATAATGATAATAATAATAAAACAAATTTGAAATGTTAAGAGAAAAAAGTAGTCGCCCCATTTTACAATGTGTTTGACGCTCATGCACGTAGTACGTAGTTTTGTGTAATTTAGTACAGATAAAAATGTTATACTTCAATCGCCTTCAAATGTGCGTTGCGTAGCCTTTTTGCATCCCTCTTCCGCTCTTTCACCTTTGCCTTTCGAAACCTCGCTTTTTACCCTCTTTCGAGAGCCTCACATGATAGTAAACTAATTATAAATCTAAACCCCCGTGCGTTTTGCGTTCCATGTGCTAAGCATTCTTTAAAGGTGGTAAACGATGCCGCAAAGTGTTCGTCAGAGATTACCAACTTTATTGGCACTGTTCAAGGAGTCTTATGTTTTTTTTTCTCTCTCTCAACGAACCGATGGAATGGTATGATGACTGTTAGACAATTTGACTTAACACTCAAACTGCGGTGGCTAATTGCTGTGAAAAATGTATTGTCGTGTTGTGTGAAAGACATTGGCATTCGTACGAACTGTATTTGTTTTTAATTTTGCGCCAATATCCTTCCCTCAAGCTGAGCTGAAAATATCATCTTCCTTGTCCAATGATAAAAGCAGTTTTGTGGGGCTGATCAATCATGACTGTCTCAAACAAAATATGTCAGCTGAGTTGTGCTTTTCTGTGGCAAGGATGTTAAGCTTTGAGTCAGAAAGCAAAGGTCCTTTACACTCTCAACATCCGTACTGATTTAGAATCTTTTCATTTGTTTCTTTCAGACTCCTTACAACCATAGAAATCCAACTATCACCTTGTTCTCTGACAGTCACGGAAGAGGCATGGTAGAGCTGTCGACGGAACAATTGGTTGGAATTTATACCATCGATGCGATCGTTAAACCTAATGCAATTTTTAGCTCAATTTATAAGAATTTTGCTGAAGTGGCTGGACGACTAACTCCCTCCAACTTTATGATGATAATGGAAGGCACAAACAATATTCTGCGGGACAGCAACAGTACCCAGGCCTGATCATTCACTCGTTCAAGTTAGATGTAAATTAAATTTTGATTTGCACTGCAAAGTGATTATTGTGGAAGTTCCTCGATTTTTTTATAAGAATCGGGATGCGAAAATCAAAGCTATCGACCGAAAAATTTTCAAAGCTTTTCAATTCACTCGTAATGCCCTTATTTTACGCCTTCAAAACTTCAAGATATCGGATTTCGTTCAAGGTGGCTCTTCTACAGGGCTTTCTTTCAATCAAGAAGGTAAAAAGAAGGTTTGCTAAAAAGTTGGGCCGTCTCATTTTAGGAAATTGGCACGAGTCGACGAAAGGCGAATAGAAACTGTTATGGAAGGGAGGGGTTAGTGCTGTACGAAGCGATGACCTGTAAGAGTATTCCAATGATAAGTTACACTATTCGTAGGCATTCTTCCGAAACTTTTGATTTTGTTTAATATATCATTACTTTAACCATTTCCTACATTTCATTCTGTCACACATTCGGCTAACCTCTTTCAATCCCCCTCTCCCCAAAATAAATTGGTCATGTATGCAGCACTTTTTAGTTAATTTTATTTTGTGAAGAGGGGCCTATTTGTAGACAAATCTTTAGAGTTTAGAAAAGAACAAAAAACTCCATTCATTATTGTTGCATCTTCATCAGCCTTAAGTGCACTAATATTCAAATTTTCTAAATATTACTCATTCAGATCATATGATCAATAGTTCCTATTTAATACCTCGACGAAATTAAAAAAAAAAAAAAAAGTTTCGTCACTTTAATTAGTCCAAATCCAAGTATAATGATTCGAAGAAGCTCTCCATCGAAGAGGATAGTAACTTGCAGAAAATTCAATTGGATAAAATAGCATGCTATCCAACACAAAATGCAATTAAAATTTCGGAGACTGGGCCAGACATAGAACTGCAAGCACTCCTTGAGCATACTGCTAGCCGGATTGTTCACAAATTAAAGGCTAGGAAAATAGCTTTAGGGATAAAACGTAAAAGAACTACCAAAAAAAGATACAAAACAACACAAGAAAAGAAAAGAAAGGTAGGAGGAAAAAGAAGAAATACAAAAGGTGGGTGGCGGGAAAAAATTCGGCCCGTGGGATGTTGATACTAATGAGATGCAGCCATTTTAAAATTGCATTTTTTTTTTTTTTTAAGTAGATTCCAGGAACTACTTATTGCACAGGGTGCGATGTTGGATTTTTCGGGAAATTTTATCAAATGAGCACGTTTCATGGTCCCCTGAGTGAGAAAATACCACTCGTTGAAAATTTTATATATATATATATATATATACAGGGTGTAAAAATAAAAAGGAGCAGCTCCGAATAACTCGAGTTTGGGTTCGAATTTAATAAAACGCTGAAACACGGGTTCCATTATTTTGAGGGGGACATCTTTTAGGGGGGTTGCCAAATTCCAGGCCCCCCCAGGGGGGCGGGTACGGGGGTCACCGCCCCCCTAAATCACATTTCTCAAATGGCAACCCCTAATTTTTATTACATAACTTTAAAGAACATCAAATTCTAAGCATTTTGACGCAAACCGCAGGTCCATATCGTTTTTCGTGTTCGAGATATCGAAAGTCAAAGTTCGATTTTGACCCATTTTCAAAAATTCATAACTCCCACTAAAAAAGTCGGAATTTAAAAAACTATTAGCAAAAATGCTCTACAAAACAAGTCCTTTTCAGAAAAAAAAACAACTGTTCAGGGAAAATTTTAATTTTAGGCTCCGAAAAAATATTCAAAATTTTCGAAAATTTTGAATCGGCGATATTCTTGTAAAACGGCCAGAATCGACAATTTTGACTTAAAACCTGTTGGCTGAGTCCAAATGAGCGATGCAAAGCTCTCTAAAGTCCCCAAAACCCCATTAAAGCCCGAGAGAGAGGTGTTCTTGACTCTAAATTTAGCAGTGTTCTCAATACTGAGTTTGATCATTTTAAAGGGGATTTTGAGACTTTCTTGAGCTTTTAAGCGCTTTGCATCGCTCATTTGGACTCAGCCAACAGGTTTTAAGTCAAAATTGTCGATTCTGGCCGTTTTACAAGAATATCGCCGATTCAAAATTTTTGAAAATTTTGAATATTTTTTTCGGAGCCTAAAAATTTAAATTTCCTGAACAGTTGTATTTTTTTCTGAAAAGGACTTGTTTTGTAGAGCATTTTATGCTATAGTTTTTTTAAATTCCGACTTTTTTAGTGGGAGTTATGAATTTTTGAAAATGGGTCAAAATCGAACTTTGACTTTCGATATCTCGAACACGAAAAACGATATGGACCTGCGGTTTGCGTCAAAAAGCTTAGAATTTGATGTTCTTTAAAGTTATGTAATAAAAAATTTGGGGGTTTCCATTTGAGAAATGTGATTTAGGGGGGGCGGTGACCCCCGTACCCCCCCCCTGGGGGGGCCTGGAATTTGGCAACCCCCCTAAAAGATGTCCCCCTCAAAATAATGGAACCCGTGTTTCAGCGTTTTATTAAATTCGAACCCAAAACTCGAGTTATTCGGAGCTGCTCCTTTTTATTTTTACACCCTGTATATATATATATATATATATACAGGGTGTCCCAGACCACCCGTGTAGGTACTTTGTCTCAAAAACGGCTGGGAGTAGAGAGCTGAAACAAAAAAGTCAGATAGGGAATTGACCCCAAAGAATTCAATGAAAATATTTTCAAACCCCCCCGAGGCCCCCCGGGGGGGTTTTGGGGGGGGTTCGAAAACATTTTTCCTTTTTTGGCGGGAAAAAGCCTTTAAAAGGTACAAAAAAAAGTTCAGATTCTGAAAGAACAACTCATTGCCGACATTTTTGCTCCAGTAATTTTTTCCAAAAAACCCCAAATTTTTTGGGGTTATGGGCCCTTTTGGGGGAAATTTTCATTCGGCCACTGTAACCACGCTATTCAATATTTTTCAAAAAACTAAAATCCATCTGAAAGAAGAGATCAAGACCTTTCGATTGATGTGCCACATAATACCTGAAAGTGTAAAATTACGGCCCCCACGTAGATTCCAAAATTTGGGGGTCTTTGGGCCCCCCACGAAAAAAAAGTCAAATAGCAAGGTATGGCTTGTGATACATCGATCGAAAGCCCTCAAAGAGTAGAATAAGATGACGCAATCCAAAATTGTCTACAATCATTACTTTCAAAATGGCGGCCATTTGAAAATTATGGGTGTTCAAAGGAAAGTCCGTGGAAACGAGTCCAAGGATGAACGATACATAAATTGAAAGGGCCCTTTAAAAAAAGCAAACGAATGGCGCAAACCGCAAATCAATCCGCCTCTTCAATCAAAAGTTATGACCAATTGAAATTTAAGCAGCCTTAAATAGGCCTTATTGAGCCCTTTAAGTTTCAATCGGTCACAACTTTTGATTGAAGAGGCGGATTGATTTGCGGTTTGCGCCATTCGTTTGCTTTCTTTAAGGCCTTTCAATTTATGTATCGTTCATCCTTGGACTCGTTTCCACGGACTTTCCTTTGAACACCCATAATTTTCAAATGGCCGCCATTTTGAAAGTAATGATTGTAGACAATTTTGGATTGCGTCATCTTATTCTACTCTTTGAGGGCTTTCGATCGATGTATCACAAGCCATACCTTGCTATTTGACTTTTTTTACGTGGGGGGCCCAAAGACCCCCAAATTTTGGAATCTACGTGGGGGCCGTAATTTTACACTTTCAGGTATTATGTGGCACATCAATCGAAAGGTCTTGATCTCTTCTTTCAGATGGATTTTAGTTTTTTGAAAAATATTGAATAGCGTGGTTACAGTGGCCGAATGAAAATTTCCCCCCAAAAGGGCCCATAACCCCGAAAATTGGGGTTTTCTGGAAAAAATTACTGGAGCAAAAATGTCGGCAATGAGTTGTTCTTTCAGAATCTGAACTTATTTTTGTACCTTTTATAGGCTTTTTCCCGCCAAAAATGGAAAAATGTGTTTCGAACTCCCCCAAACCCCCCCCCCCGGGGAGCCTCCGGGGGCTTTAAAAATATTTTCATTGAATTCTTTGGGGTCAATTCCGTATCTGACTTTTTTGTTTCAGCTCTCTACTCCCAGCCGTTTTTGAGACAAAGTACCTACACGGGTGGTCTGGGACACCCTGTATATATATATATATATATATATATATATATATATATATATATATATATATATATATATATATATATATATATATATATATATATAAAGAAAAAAATTTAACACTAAAATCGGGAAACAAGGCTAAAAAAAAAATTATAAAACACAATTTAAAACAAGAAAGAAACCAAAACGTTTCGGAGCCAAACGACTCCCTCTTCATTGGCTAAAGAATGCAACGAGGTAACAAAGCAAATACACAAAGCGAATAACAGACCAAAAAAATAATAGATAGGAAACTCAAAAGGTCGACTGATCTTCGTCGAACATACGTCGATACGACCCGCAGAGCTTATCTGTATCAGTTTTTAAAATTTCAAACACTGTTTTTATTTTTCACAATGTGAATACTTTCCAATATGCATCTGGCGTGGTCATTTTTTTCGACGGCCAACACCGTGACGTTGTCAAAATTAAAATGATGATCCAGAGAATCCTCATGACGATGCAAGGCTGTAACCTCCTTTCGGTTATACTTGTGTCCATTCAACCTACTACCTAATTGTTGTCCAGTCTGACCAATGTAACTCATGCTACAGTCTGAACACGGGATTTTATAAACTACACCAGATTTAGAAATAGTGGGTGTTTTTGCCTTCAATGGAGTAAATAAAAACTGAAGATTATTGTACTGCTTAAAAACCACTTTAAAATCAAAATTGAGTAAAAACGCCTGTAAATTTTCAGAGAGCAGTGGGACATATGGTAGACTCAAACCATATATATATATATATATATATATATATATATATATATATATATATATATATATATATATATATATATATATATATATATATATATATATATATATATATCTATATATATATATATATATATATATATATATATATATATATATATATATATATATATATATATATATATATATATATATATATATATTCCCCTCAATGTTGTACAGCTTCGTCCAAAAGTTGCATGGGCATAGAGCTGCCAATGCATTAAAAAATCTTAACCATTTTAGTAAAAAGCTTGTTATTGCCTGTTGCCGCCAATAGTCGGTACCATCATGCGTGTGCGACCGAATTCGCATTGCTCCTTTTCCCCCTCCCTTCTTCACCGCGCGCTAAAGAAAGTGCGTGTAGGTTAGCCGATCTGCGACCTTGACCGCGGTTGAAAAATCATCGCGATCTTTCGCTAGACAGCCCCTCCCCCCTTCCCTTCCCTCGCCTTGCTCCCGTTTCCATAGACTGATTGTCTTCTCCCGAAAAAAAAGCAAGCGCGTGCTACTCACTGACTTTTCTTCACTCACTCTCGTCTACGTGCGTTTACTGTGTGTTACTTGTTCGTGATTTTGGATTCTCACCGCTTCACCGTACCAGGATCAATAGTATTTAATATATTTTTCTTGCTTCCTTTCCCCCCCCCCCCTTGTCTTACTAATGCATTCGAATGTTCCTCCCCCGCATTTCTTTTCAGAATATGAATAATCCCCCATGATCTAGTCTCCTCCCTTTTCAGGCATGTGAGTAGGTTATCAGCATGTGAACTACAATTCGATTCCCTTTTATTTTATTAAGGTAAGCTTGATCATGACTTAATTGCTTTGTCTTTTCTTTTGCTCTGACACTTTCATTGCCATTTCCGTTGCTTTTGTTACGTGTTTAACTTGTGTAGGGATTGCCGTGTGCCCCCTCATTCGTTCCCTATCAGTTCGCCCCCCCTCTCCTGATTCCCATAGTCAGGTGGTCCTCTACCTCTCCCGAGCTTAAATATTGCCAACTGCCGTAAAATATTTCTTCTAGCTTGTCGTCGGGCTGATTTGATCCCAAATTTTATTAATTTTAAGTATGATCACATATTACATCGCCTTGTTGCCAAGAAAGGCAAGGCAAGTAAAATTGTTGAAAATTGTAAGTTTGATATTTTAAACGTTTGCATTGAGGATGTCCATGTTTACGTTCGTAACATTTCTCAGCGTATTATTAGTATTATTAACTTTTTACACACAGTAATCCCAAATTTCGTGTTAGCTGAATTTTTTATCCACGATCTCATTGCGAAATGAAAAACTGAAAGGTAATGTCAACCGGTCTCTTGCCAGTAAGGTTACAGCTTTGAAACAGCGTGCTCTCGACAACTATCACAAATTGTTCCAGCCTTTTTTGGATAAAAAAGATTCTTGGGTACAGAATATATCGGATACACAGTTGCCAAGTTTCGCAATGAGAGTCCTTTGCTTGGGACCTAAATTTTGTATACCCTTTTTTAAAAATATTTTGGGAAAAGTCACCTTTTCGAGCTGTGCCCCTAAAAAAAATTATTGTTGGTATAGAAAGTAAGATCAGATTTGAACCTACTCTTGTTGACACCGTTAGAGATAGGGTCTGTCATGCCAAAAAAACTTACACTGAACTTGTAAAACGTGTCGGCGGTCATGAAAATATCAACTCTAGCACCATCAATCTTTTCAAAGAGTGTTTTTATACTAGAACGCTTAAAAAAGATATAATTGATACTTTTCACTTTATTAAAAACAATCCTCAAATCAAGATCATTAATGGGGATAAGACCAATAAAACAGTCATCGTGAATAGTGTTGATTATAGGGAAAAAAATGCGTGTTTTGTTAGATGATGCCTCTACCTACAAGCAGATTCGTCATTCATTAATACCTGCGCATATTGCTAAAAATAATTTTCTGGTCAAAAATGGTTTGATCAAGAATTTATTAGTAAGAATCTTTTTGAAAATTTGAAGGTGTCAGGCGCTCGCGTGTCTCAAATTTATGGTCTCATAAAACTACATAAAGAAAATTTTCCCTTGCGGCCCATTGTTAGCTCCATTGGGTCACCTTTTTATGCTTTGTCAAAGTTTTTCACTACTGTGTTGTCTAACATTGTCGGTGATACTGATTGCCATGTTGCCAACTCTTTTGAGTTTTTTGAGTCTGTCAACAATCAGGAGATTCCAGATGGGTACAAACTCATTTCGCTTGATGTCACTTCCATGTATACCAACATTTCCTCTGATTTGGCCTTAGAATGTGTTAGTCGTCGGTGGGATGAGATTTGCCAGCATTGTTCCGTCCCCAAGGATCAATTTCTTTATGCCCTCAAAGTGTGTTTGGAGTCCACTGTTTTTCAGTTTGAGGACAAAATTTTTTTATCAGATTCGTGGTTTGGCAATGGGGGGTAGTGTCTCTGCTGTGTTGGCGAACATAGTTATGGAGGATTTTGAACTGGACATTCTCGGTACCATTTCATTTTTAATTCTTTTTTATAAAAGATACGTCGACGATTTGTTTCTGGTGGTTTATGAGGACACAGTGGTACCTATTTTGCATTTTTTTATTCAAAAAATCCCTCCATTCAATTTACTCTTGAAGAAGAGGTCAACCAGTCCATCAATTTCCTTGATATGACTGTGTCCCGGGTTAATAATGTTTTGAAATGCAAATGGTACCAAAAGCCTTCGTCCTCGGGGCGTTTGTTGAATTTTTTGTCGGTGCAGCCATTTATTTACAAACGTAATGTCGTCACTAATCTTGCGCAACGTATTTTTCGTTCAAGTGACCGGGATTTTACCCAAACTACCGCCAATCTGGGTAAACGTATTTTAATGGAAAACTGCTACCCTGCCCGTCTTATTAACAGAGAATTCTCCAAAGTGTCCGAAAAAAATTATCATGAAAAAGCTCCATCCAGGAATAAAGGTGATTTTTCTAAACTTATTAGCCTCCCATATGTTCCCTTTTTGTCTGAAAGATTGTCGGCCATTTTAAAATCTTTTGGTTTTCCTGTGGTCCACAAACAGTATAATAATTTAGGATTTCTTATGTCTCAGTTAAAATCAGAAAGAGAGACTGAGCAAATGGCGGGGTTGTTTACCATCTTAAGTGCCAAGATTGTGAAATGGGTTATATTGGTCAGACAAAACAACTTCTTAAAAAGAGACTCAACGGGCATAAATATGATAAAAATGAGAAACCGCGTTGCATCACCATGAAAACACACTCCACCATCATTTTTATTTTAACAGTGTTCGTGTTTTAGCCACCGAAAAGAACTGCTTTGCCCGCAGTATGCTCGAAATGATTCATATTTTGCGCCAAAAGAATCACGTGTATAATTCGCGCGCGGATGTCAACGGTCTCAGCGGTGCTTATCACCAATTTTTTCCCCTCTGAGGAGGTTGGTGATTAGGTAATCTTTGCACCTGTGTTTTGTTTGAACTGTTTACCGTTTCGCCAGTCCTTGCCTTGCAATTACAGCGGCGGCTCATTTGTATTTGTTTTGTGTGTTTTTATTTTTTTTTTTTTAAAAAGGGTCTGTTAATTGGCCCGAAACGTCCCAAATTTTAATTTGTTTCCAGCCTTTATCCCAATTTAAGTTGTTTTTCTATATATATAATATATATATATATATAATATATATATATATATATATATATATATATATATATCATAACAACTTAATTGGGAATAAGGCCGTGAAACAATAATTAAAACCCAATAAATAATACCAAATAATTTAACCCCAAGTTGAAAAAAAAAATGTATGAATGGATGCAACTTCCAACAGTTATTTAACCCAGTGCCCGCGGACCTGAAAAAGTCCGCGGCACTGTGGATTTTTCTGCTGGCGAACTTGTCCAAAACCTTTCCATGTAACCAGGTCACCCCCAAATCAATCAAAGACTTACGTTCGAATGACATCATTCATCATATGCCACTGTAAATAAATAATGTGAAACCGATCCCTAGGGCGGCTGCGAAGTTGTCATTAATGGCGTCTGAGTCCGCCATTGTCCATGTTGCTCGCCCATTTTTCGTGGCAATGGCGGATTTAGCCTCACATTATGACTGGTTCGCAGCCGACTTAGATCAGTATGTTACGACTGCTTATTTCCCCCCTGAAAATGGGGAACGATACGAGAAAGATCGGGCGCGACTTGACGCCGTAAAAGCAGCTCGCGAAGTGTACAAAGATTACGATTAAGATTAAGATTAAGATTATTTCACGGCCTTATTCCCAATTAAGTTGTTATTAATATTCATGTGTTGGGCCGATGTAAGTTCTTTCTTTGTTTATATATATATATATATATATATATATATATATTATATATATATATATACACAGGGTCCCAGACCACCCGTGTAGGTACTTTTTCTCAAAAACGGCGGGGGTAGAGAGCTGAAACAAAAAAGTCAGATAGGGAATTGACCCCAAAGAATTCAATGAAAATATTTTCAAAGCCCCCCGGGGCCCCCCCGGGGGGGTTTTGGGGGGTTCGAAACACATTTTTCCATTTTTGGGGGGAAAAAGCCTATAAAAGGTACAAAAAAAAGTTCAGATTCTGAAAGAGCAACTCATTGCCGACATTTTTACTCCAGTAACTTTTCCCAGAAAACCCCAATTTTTGGGGTTAGGGGCCCCTTTTGGGGGAAATTTTCATTCGGCCACTGTGACCACACTATTCAATATTTTTCAAAAAACTGAAATCCATCTGAAAGAAGAGATAAAGACCTTTCGATTGATGTGCCACATAATACCTAAAAGCGAAAAATTAAGGCCCCCACGTAGATTCCAAAATTTGGGGGTCTTTGGGCCCCCCCATGTAAAAAAAGTCAAATAGCAAGGTATGGCTTGTGATACATCGATCGAAAGCCCTCAAAGAGTAGAATAAGATGGCGCAATCCAAAATCGTCTACAATTATTACTTTCAAAATGGCGGCCATTAGAAAATTTTGGGTGTTCAAAGGAAAGTCCTGGGAAAGGAGTCCAAAGATGAACGATACATGGATTAAAAAGGGCCCTTTAAAAAAAACAAACGAATGGCGCAAACCGCAAATCAATCCGCCTCTTCAATCAAAAGTTATGACCGATTGAAATTTAAGCAGCCTTAAATAGGCCTTATTGAGCCCTTTAAGTTTTAATCGGTCATAACTTTTGATTGAAGAGGCGCATTTATTTGCGGTTTGCGCCATTCGTTTGCTTTTTTTAAGGCCTTTTAATCCATGTATCGTTCATCTTTGGACTCCTTTCCCAGGACTTTCCTTTGAACACCCAAAATTTTCTAATGGCCGCCATTTTGAAAGTAATAATTGTAGACGATTTTGGATTGCGCCATCTTATTCTACTCTTTGAGGGCTTTCGATCGATGTATCACAAGCCATACCTTGCTATTTGACTTTTTTTACATGGGGGGGCCCAAAGACCCCCAAATTTTGGAATCTACGTGGGGGCCTTAATTTTTCGCTTTTAGGTATTATGTGGCACATCAATCGAAAGGTCTTTATCTCTTCTTTCAGATGGATTTCAGTTTTTTGAAAAATATTGAATAGTGTGGTCACAGTGGCCGAATGAAAATTTCCCCCCAAAAGGGCCCATAACCCCAAAAATTGGGGTTTTCTGGGAAAAGTTACTGGAGTAAAAATGTCGGCAATGAGTTGCTCTTTCAGAATCTGAACTTATTTTTGTACCTTTTATAGGCTTTTTCCCGCCAAAAATGGAAAAATGTGTTTCGAACCCCCCCAAAACCCCCCGGGGGGGCCTCGGGGGGCTTTGAAAATATTTTCATTGAATTCTTTGGGGTCAATTCCCTATCTGACTTTTTTGTTTCAGCTCTCTACTCCCAGCCGTTTTTGAGAAAAAGTACCTACACGGGTGGTCTGGGACACCCTGTGTATATATATATATATATATATATATATATATATTTTATATATATATATATATATATATATATATATATATATATATATATATATATATGTGTGTGTGTGTGTGTGTGTGTGTGTGTGTGTGTGTGTGTGTTTATATGTATGTTTCAGCCAGTTTTACCGTTTTTATGTCCCACGATCCTGCTCGAAATTTTTTGGGTTTTTTATTTTTGAAATTTGTCTCAACTATTCGTTGGGTTTAATTCTTGGATGAGTTCGAAGATGGTGTAAATCCGACAATTAGTTTTCGCGTTATGGGCCGTGTTTGAGTCGTAAAATGTGTTTTTGAGGTTTATTTTTAGGAGTGTTTGTTTTGAGTATTTTTATTGGGAAAATTTATGTTAGCCGTTTTGTTACGCAGCTTTTTTACTCGAGTCATTTTTTCGTGCTTTGCGTTGTAAGCGAGTTATAGTGATGTGTTTTTCGGGTTTTTTGGCGGTGTTTTTATATGAAGAAATTGTTTTTTTGTATCGTAAATTTTAGTATACAGGGTGTTGAAAAACTGTTCCCGAATATTTCAGGGGCGGATTTTACAGGTCAAAATAAGACCTTTTTTTCCTATAAACGTGTGTCCGAAAATGCCCCCCTTTTGAGCTACAGCCCCCCAAAGTTTTAAAAAATTTACGGTTTTTTTGGAATAGCGACCACTATTATGAACCAAATGTCTTAAAACTTGGTGTCCTACGGTAATTTTACGTGTAGAATCCATTAATGATCTCGAAAAATTCAGGAATTGAGTCTAACTGTACTTTTCACGCAATTTTGTACCTTTAACGGCACGAATTTTATGTTACGGGTTAAAATTTTGAAGAATAATTAGCGAAATCAGATGCGAAAAACCCTTAGAAAGATTTTTGGTCCTCCTTGTTTCTTTCGATACGACGCGTTTTAAGCGAGATAAT
Source organism: Trialeurodes vaporariorum (assembly GCA_011764245.1). NCBI lineage: Eukaryota > Metazoa > Arthropoda > Insecta > Hemiptera > Aleyrodidae > Trialeurodes > Trialeurodes vaporariorum. The sequence continues at coordinate 25,771,313 of VMOF01000379.1, forward strand.
CGCTGCACAGTGTGGAAAAGTCAGCGCTTTTACCATGAAAAACGGCAGTTAGTATGCAACCCGCCTCTCCACTGCTTCTACGGGCCGGCCGCTATGATAAAAGCGCTGAATTTTCCGCACTGTGCAGCGATTATCTCGCTTAAAACTCGTCGTATCGAAAGAAACAAGGAGGACCAAAAATCTTTCTAAGGGTTTTTCGCATCTGATTTCGCTAATTATTCTTCAAAATTTTAACCCGTAACATAAAATTCGTGCCGTTAAAGGTACAAGATTGCGTGAAAAGTACAGTTAGACTCAATTCCTGAATTTTTCGAGGTCATTAATGGATTCTACACGTAAAATTACCGTAGGACACCAAGTTTTAAGACATTTGGTTCACAATAGTGGTCGCTATTCCAAAAAAACCGTAAATTTTTTAAAACTTTGGGGGGCTGTAGCTCAAAAGGGGGGCCTTTTCGGACACATGTTTACAGGGAAAAAAGGTCTTATTTTGACTTGTAGAATCCGCCCCTGAAATATTCGGGAACAGTTTTTCAACACCCTGTATATCGTGGAGGATGTTTTTAGTTCATATGCTCTTTTCCTTAAATTTTCCTTGTGTTTTACGTGTTTTACGAGCTATTTAGTTTCTTATGGGATTTTACAAGTGAAAGACAAGGATGGTGTACTGGTATAAATGCTCTTTCTTTGTTTTACACGTACACTGTTGCTTAGGTACGTTATTTATTTATTTTCTTGTTTTATCAGCTGCTCTTATCAGATTTATTCCTCATTAGCGTTACAAAGATTAGACATTTTTCTATCTTAGTACTATAATCTTTTTTCATGGGCATTTTTATTTAAATGTTGAACAGCTGATAAAAAAAAAGAATTGAATAATTCAAATAAAATCATAACATAACCTATTTATTGAAATTTGTGAAAAACTTATATAACCTAGCTTTTATTTCTCACTTGCATTGTAAAGATTACACATTTCTCTATTGGTAATATAATCTTTTTCACAATAATATTTGGATTTTGAGCAGCTGATTAAATAAAAAAGAAAAATTCAGAGAAAAATTCAACAAAAATTATAACCAATATTTAAATTTGTGAAAAAATGATTTAACCAAGCATGGAATCAACTTCGTCTTACCGGCCTGCCGGGAGGCATTTTTTTTTTTTTTTTTTTTTTTTTTTTTTTTTTTTTTTTTTTTTAAGCATAATATAAATTTTAAGATTGTTGATGCGTCAATGGGTGTCCGGAAGATTCGGCGCAAAAATTTCAGCTAACCCCTCCACCCATTACCATTATGATAGACTTTGAAAAAGCCGTGGAAACGTCCACCATGGAAGTGTTTCCATCCTGCCTTGTTGGGGGATGTTCTTTTCATTTTAGCCAGTCAATTCAGCGCCATATTCAATCAACGATAGGCCTCCAACAGCGATATGCAACCGGTCCCAAATTTGCATTGGAAATTCGCCAACTTGTCGTCCTTGCTTTCGTTCCACCGGAGTCCACCTACGAAGCTTTTGAAGAACTGATTGAAGGTGAATTTTACACCAAAAATGCAAAAAACATCGCTCAAGATCTAAATTAGTTTTAAGACACGTGGCCAGGGCCCGGGCGGCAAGACAGACGAGGCAAACGGCGCAATTCTCTCTTTCCAGTCCAGATGTGGAATTGTTTCAACAACATCGTCCGACGGCTTGCCTAGGACGAAGAACGGTGTAGAAAGGTGGAATAGTTCCTTAAATTCTCTACTAATGGCGAGCCACCCCTCTATTTGGAAAGTAATCAATGCGTTCAAAAGTGAAGAAAAGCTGACCCGCTCGACGTTGCTTAACTTTATACTGATTGAAAAAAAATCAGTCGCGAAGATTTCCGTGCGCCGAAATCTCCCCGCGCCGAATTTTCCTAGAAACGCGTCAATGGTGAAAAAATTGTGTATCCCCCTTCCATTGAGTCACCCTTTCCGAAAAAGCAAAAAGGATTTCGGACAAGGTAGATTAAAGAAGGTACGTGCAACACTCGCTCGCGCCGCTAGCAGCTGCTTCAAACTATGTTCACATTCTTTCATGACGCCATGAGGGTGAAATCACTGTGATTATCTGGCGCTTTTATGCCGGCCAATCAGGGTATGTTCGCTCACCGGCCAGCCAATCAGAGTGATTCCTCATTTCACCCACATAACGTCACTTTTTTGAAAAGTTGTTAGCGCTTCTAGCGGCTGCGGGCGGCGAAAGCAATTGTTGCACATACCTTGTTTAATCTACCTTGGATTTCGGAAAGGATTAGGAAGCAGGAATTTAGCAAGAGGAAGAAGAAGGAGCTACTACTGGAGCTGGAGGACGCAGCTGTCGTAACTTCTTAGTGGTTAAGAAATGCTTTGGTATTTTTAGGCTGATGTTTAGACTTATTATTTCGCAAAAATAACCCAAGACATAGAATCTACGAAAAAAAATTACTAACGAGTAGGATTCCTTGCAATATTTTGGGGGTGTAAACACTTCTTAATGAGGAAAATAAGAGGTGCAACATGCCATGTCCGATTTCCCGACACCTATCATAGACCAGCTCCACTGTGTGCCGGAGTTAAAAAAGCTATCTTAACGATGGCGCTCTCTATCGTGAACAGACGGAACTTTCTTCAAGCATTGCTGAATTGAAGAGTCTGCAACCCTCCCGACAGAAAGCGTTACGATTTCGATCGAAGTCAGAGCACCCCACTGTGAAAGGAGAGGGGTTGCAAGCTCACGGAAAGCATAAAATCAAGATAGCTCAGGTCTGTGGTTTTGCGGATCTTATTGTAAGGCATCTTTTCATTCACCGGATGACAAAAAGATAACACAGCCCAGTTCAGCAGTATGACTTTAACGTACGAATAAATTTTGATCAGTAATCTTTTTTCAAGCGATGGAAAGATCAGTGCATATCAAAATTCCAAAATTTTAAAATCTACACAGTTCCCATCGCTGGGTGAAAATATTACAGAAGAGAGTTTTCATACGCTATGGTCACATTACTGAATGCTCAAAATCGCTGTTGATGCTTTGTGAAAGTATCGAAAATATCTTGATTCGCTCTCAATCGAATCCTGTCAGTCTTCCCACCATTTCTCGTTTTGAAAAAAAAAAAAAAAAAAAAAAAAAAAAAAAAAAAAAAAAATCTCGTAGAGTTGCCGTCATCTGTTCATCCTGAGCTGTTAGATTTTAGAAAATCCACCAAAAGGTCATTTCCTTTTCTCTCGAGAAAATATGGTCTCAAGTTTCCGATCAATAAAGACCGAAAAGCTTTTGTTTATAATTGTATGTGATGACGGTCTCATCAAATTACGTTAACACAAATTCTTACTATCACAAAAGCGTGCGTGTGAGCCAGCTTGTCAAACAGGGCGCCAAATCTTATACAACAAAATATCTAAATCATAAGGGTGGAATGGAATTTCTCGCCTCATTCGCCCGCCATCGTTGATCAAAGGTCGCTAATTACCACGCATCTTACTTTTAAGTTAATCTCGTCCCTTGCTGTGGTGGGAACGTGGATTAATTTTCTTCATTCAGTTTGCGTGTATGTGTTACGAAAAGGGAGTTGGAGGTATTTATTATTTTATCCAGAATGAGAAGAGTTCGACGGAGTTCCGGGGGGGTTGTTACAGTCAGAACACCGCTAAGGAAGTGATGCTTTGACTGTAGAGAAATAATTGTTCATAACAGTACGAAATCTACGGTCTAAAAATCCCCTCCATTAAGGGGAAGGCTTTTTCAATGTGGCTGATTCAATTGCACTCAACGTCATTGAGGAGATACTCGACGTTCAGGGGGAACTTGGACCGTGATATAGAGCATTGCATCATATTGTTACTATCCTGAACAGAATGAATCGGGATAGCCGGAAGAGAGCGTACGCCGAAGAAGAAGAAGTGGATATTAGGCCAAAAGAAATCGACCCGAAAGACGTTATGAATTTTCTTAGCAATTTAATGTCGGGCAGCTCATCAAAAGAGCCTGAAAAACAGGTATGTATTCAAGCATTTTTGGCAATTAATCAGGAATGAATGATTGATTTTGTTTCCAGAGAGGAACTAACAAATTGTAACTTCAATTGAGATGGCCCGACACAGAGGAAGCGGAATGATATGGAACGGAGTACCGAGCGGCCGCGGCGGTCAGAGGTTTCCCAAAACAACAATGAAGAATAAATAACGGTGTAGTTTGAGTAAAGATGTGTGATTTAGAAATATAATCAAGAAATCCTTTTACTTTTAAGTGCATGCAACTAATACAACTTTTCTCGCAACCCTCGTCATATTATCTACGTTCGCTTTCATTCTCAATACAAAATGTACTATATTCCTGAAAAGACACGGAAGCGCTCCTTTATTTTCATTCATTATAAAATTCAACATCAATTTCGTATCTTTCACAGATTCACACTGGCTGGAGTTGTGAGTCATCCTCCCTTGACAGGAATAGGTATTGGTCATTACACTGCTTTGGTGCGAAACCGTGATGATTCAAGGACGTCTCACGATGTTTTGATCAACTGCCCACGACCGCAAACAAACATTAAAGAGGAAATACAGCCACACCTTGTACTCTACATTCGTATGATGAACTGCTTTGGTCCGAAAGCAGCTTGCTTTGGTCATGGACGTCTCATGATGATTTGATCAACTGTCCACGACCGCAAACAAACACTAAAAGAGGAAATACAGCCACACCTTGTACTGTAAGTACATTCGGATGATGAGCTAAATAATAATCTCAAAATTTCATCCAGAGATGAGTGAGTTGGATAGCTCGAGAAATGGTGGGTGTTATATTTTTTCTGTTTCTTTTTACTTTATTTTTTTGGGAGAGATGCAGCCACAAATTACAAGATGCATTTTGCTCCCAGTTTATATGCTTTACAATGGTTTAAATTCCACCGAAAGTGATTGTCTTCTGAAAATCTCTATTTGTATTTATAAGACATTTATTGTTTTTCCCTTGAATTCTTTAGTTACTTTTTTCATCACATTCACCGCCCTTTAATTATGTACCTTTTTCAATTTGCCCTAAAGGTAACGAGGAGGAGTTAGAGGAGTTCATCCAAAGCAAGGAAGGGAGAAGAATAATTAGTGTCTTGCCAAAAATACCAGAGCATGTTCCTGCAAAGTCCAAGGTGAGTTGTTTTTTGTTTTTTTTTTTTTGTTCTAATTTCTCTCCTAATTCTTATCTTTAGTGCTGCTTTGTAAACTTTCCTGACTAGTTGACTGAATCTCCAAAAGAATCTGAAATAATAAAATAACTCCGAACTGGTGAGGCCGATTGGTGACGAGAGGTGGGGGATGAAGAGGTCGGGATGAGGATTGAGGTGGACTAAATGGGGCCCCAAGTTCTAACTTGCGAGGTGGCGCAACCTCAGCATAGTATGCAGCTGCTTTTCTTCAGACTTTTTAACTAAGCAGAGCTCTTTGACCACTTATTTTTTTGGTGAGAGTGTTCGGGAGTGGTCTCATATGAATGGTCAAGTAACACTCTGGTGATAGTGATGGCTTCTTTCTCAACCACAGTTTTTATCGTAAGAGCAATTATACAACTGTCCTATTTTTTTGTTTTTCTCTCTTTTTTTTTAATAATTACAGGGAAAGGCAATTAATTGCTCTAGTGAAAAGCAGCAGCACCTATTCGGCTAACCAGTCAGCCAACGAGCAGCAGACAGCCCTAATTGCTCCTCCTTCTCATCCAAAAAAATTAGGGCTGATGTCTTTGAGGTTTCTAATAACGAGGAAGACATAATATTACAAATCTCGAACAGCGAAGGAGAGGAAAACGAGATCGATGGTGCCAACCGTGATCCGGCATTGTTTACATTGGCAGATCACCGTCATTTCATGCAACGCAAATTGGTATAAGCCTAAAAGGAAATCATAAAATAATTCAGGAAAATCTGAAGAAAAAGTTAAGAGATTTAGAGAGCAAGTGCATGAGCTTAAAAGCTGATATCTCAAAATGGAGCGAAGGATATGAATCGTTCAAAAGGAGGCAGAAAACTGGGTCTTCAGGTGTAGGGACAGGGAATTGCAGTCAGAGCGTTAAGTTAATATCGAAGAACGAAAGTTTAAAAATTAAACATGAGAAGGAACATGATACTTATTTAAGCTTTTTTCAAACCAACATCAAACTCCAAAATAAATTATTGAACACTTTAGGTAGTAATTAAAGCTTCCAAGTAGGATTTCTCAGCTCTCAAAGATCTTGTTCTTCCACTCCCTCATCTGAAATGTCATCAAGTTCTTCAAGAAGTATCCCCCTTTCAAGTTCAACCTTTCAAGATGACCCATTTGCTTTTACTGAGGATCCGCCTTTGCAAAATGAGGAAAATGGGGCGTTAGGGTCAGTCGATAATTTTTCCCCTTCAGAGCATGATACTTCTAGTGAAACAGCATCCCCTGTAGCAAGGAATGGTCTTTCAACTTCTGCTTCCATAAATTGCTCTCGCTGATCAACCCCCGTTTCATTAAATTCAACTTCTGTTTCTGTAAATCGCTCTCGCTTATCAATCCCGGTTTCATTGGATTTTTCAATTACCTTACGTTGCGTTGCTCCAACGAGTCAAGTTCCATCGACCCCAATTTCTCCACATCCTACTCTCCCAACTGCCCCGTCTAATGCTAGTTATAAGATCCTTGACGGAGACTTAATACAGGGCATCAACATATCAGCTAGCAGAGGATTCCAGTACGATGGAGCTTTTGCTAAGAAAATTGCCACCCTAGTTTTTGAAATTCCAGTATTATTAGTTTCCAATCCAACAGGTAGACCACATCGTCTTTCCGATGGCACTTTTGAGACAAAAGAGAAATTAGATACGGATGGCCAAAATTTCAAGAAGTTATTAGCGCACAGGATAAAGTTGGAGGATCCAAACATTAGCAAAGAAAATCTTCACAGTCGATCTGTGTGCCTTATTCTTCTTACATCCAGCAGAAGATTTCATCTGTAACCAAGCAGCATAAAATAGATTTAAAAAGAGTTTCTACTTAATACCGACCTCTGTGCAAATGTGCTATGGATAATATTATGAATAAACCATCATTCCATTCTTCTCAGGTCCTTCACTTTACATCCTTAATTTTCCTTGTTTCAATTTAGTTTTACTAGATTTTTAGTTTAGTTTCATCTTATTTTTCGACTTTCCTACACTTTTTTATACTCTGAGTTTCCTCCCGTTTATTTTATCTCTTCCCTCGCTTTGGCTTTGATTTTAGGAAACATACTGCTTGGTTTGTTTGTCATTTCAGGAATAGATGTTCCAACCAAGCAGTGTTTTAGGTACCAATCGCTCTCCATCATTCCCCGTAGATTAGCTTATACAGGGTGTTGAAAAACTGTTCCCGAATATTTCAGGGGCGGATTTTACAGATCAAAATAAGACCTTTTTTGGCTATAAACATGTGTCCAAAAATGCCCCCCTTTTGAGCTACAGCCCCCCAAAGTTTTAAAAAATTTACGGTTTTTTTGGAATAGCGACCACTATTATGAACCAAATGTCTTAAAACTTGGTGTCCTACGGTAATTTTACGTGTAGAATCCATTAATGATCTCGAAAAATTCAGGAATTGAGTCTAACTGTACTTTTCACGCAATTTTGTACCTTTAACGGCACGAATTTTATGTTACGGGTTAAAATTTTGAAGAATAATTAGCGAAATCAGATGCGAAAAACCCTTAGAAAGATTTTTGGTCCTCCTTGTTTCTTTCGATACGACGCGTTTTAAGCGAGATAATCGCTGCACACTGTGGAAAAGTCAGCGCTTTAACCATGAAAAACGGCAGTGAGAATGCAGCCCGCCTCTCCGCTGCTTCTACGGGCCGGCCGCTATGGTAAAAGCGCTAACTTTTCCGCACTGTGCAACGATTATCTCGCTTAAAACGCGTCGTATCGAAAGAAACAAGGAGGACCAAAAATCTTTCTAAGGGTTTTCCACATCTGATTTTGGTACTTATTCTTCAAAATTTTAATCCGTAACATAAAATTCGTGCCGTTACAGGTACAAGATTGCGTGAAAAATACAGTTAGACTCAATTTATGAATTTTTTGAGGTCATTAATGGATTCTACACGTAAAATTACCTTGGGACACCAAGTTTTACGACATTTGGTTCATAATAGTGGTCGCTATTCCAAAAAAACCGTAAATTTTTTAAAACTTTGGGGGTAGCTCAAAAGGGGGGCATTTTCGGACACATGTTTATAGGAAAAAAACGTCTTACTTTGATCTGTAGAATCCGCCCCTGAAATATTCGGGAACAGTTTTTCAACACCCTGTATTTAACTATTTCTCTTTACTTAAATACAAAAAAAATTTATTTGTCTTTGTCCGTGGCAAGCATACATTTTGGCATCTATGATTTTACTCCATTTAGGCCTATGTAAAACAATCGCTACCTTTGAAAGCATTTGCTTCCAGAAAAAAATTATAATTTTACATCAGTTCAACTGGAGTCAAATCACTGTTGCCAAATTACATGCTTTTCCACTGCTAACTATTGTATTATTCTGTTGCTCATTGCATGACGAAAAAATAAAAAAAAAATAAACTTGAGGCAGATGTTCATTTTGAAATGCACGTTTTGGTCAATATTCCCTTAAAATTTTGTCAGATTGACTTCTTGACAAATTTGAACGGCACAACTTGAGGAAAATTTAACACTCCAGCGATTCTTAGGGCGTTCCAACTGTAATGCCAAAGGCAGTTGCAAGAAATATGAAGTCGGTAACAGTGGCACCGTCTCTCGATAAAAAGTGATCACCGACACCACCCCACAGTGTTCAGGTGAGAGGGAAAGGCGCATTAAGTTGACAAGTGAAAAGAAACATTCATTTTTTTCTTTATTTTATTTTATTTTATGTTATTTTATTTTATTTTATTTTGTGAGTGTTTGTGGCAGAAACGGCTAAGACCAATAGACCATGTGACGTGACAAGGCAGATTTCAAGTGTGAGTAGACTGTGGAGCACCGTGGTGTTATGGTGGTCTTTTCCATTTAATTTTTATTTTTCTCAACGAGCTTACCTAATTTGCTGAAGTTTGATTTATCTGAAAGGATCCAGTAAAAAAAAAAAAAAAAAAAAAAAAAAAAAAAAACAAGCAGGGAAAATTCCAACACGCAGGTGTTGGAAAAGCGTGCCACTAAAGTCTGAACAGCTTTAATGCTTTTGCTAGCAATGATAATTCATCAAAGAGGAACCATGTGACATGAAGCTGATCTCGAGAAAATTGAGTCCAAAGTTGAAGAGCTAGCATTTAAACAAAAAACGCGGAATTACTTACGTTTTGATTTCATTCAACTACCGTGTTATGTTTTTGCATTTCAACACCGGAAAAGTGGAATTTCCTCTGCAGGAAAGGTACCTACTTAATTTTTAGCGTTTAAAGTGACTTGGTTCCTTTCTTCTTTTTGTTTGGCATAATCACGAAAAACGAATCTCTAAGAGAAACCAAACGGCAGAGTTGGTTTACACTGTTGATATTTTAAAATCTGTTAATCCGGACTCAAGTCCGTTCCCAATTCTATAAAAGGAACCAAGTCGGAGTTGGTTCCTTACGTGACTCGGATTAAGGTTTAAGAAAAAGGAACCAAGTTCTCATTTTATTTCATCACATGGACAATGACTTCAATGAGGCTTCAATGAGGAAATAGTTGTTATTAGAAGAAGCACTTGTTGCTTCGAGATTGAGTATTGCTAGGTCTATCAATCAATAACTCAATTTTATCAAAAATGTCACTCAGTTCTTTTGTGACAAGTGCTGTCCAATTGAGCTGATTTGGTGAGAAATGATGAAAAAAATAAAAGATCAGATGTATCTATAAGGAGATGAGTCAAAGGCGTTGTTTTTTGTGTTCGTTTTTTGATTTTTGTTTTCAAAACTTTGGAGGGCTCTAGCTCAGAAGAGAAACATTTGCAGCACATATTCGTGTAGGAAAATAAAGCCTTATATATGTGTTGACCCCAAAAATACACTCCATAAGTTTGGCACTTAAGTTTTGAAACACCCTATATTCTTGATATTTTGCTTCCCCCCCCCCCCCCCCCCCGCCTCCCTTCACAGAACACAACATCTTGACCATGCAAATTTTTAAAATCACAGTTTGACTGTAGAGATCAAAGAGTAAACAAGAGTCGCAATTGAATGGAAGGCCTGCGTGGTCAACGTAGATAAGGGATCCGAACGCGGGCTGGCCTGGGCTGGCCTCTGATTGGCTGCAACGGGTGGAGCAAAAATGACTCGGGATATAGGGAAAATAACACGGGATTTTCGTTCCGGGGCGCTTATCTCGAAACCTAAGCAAAATAGTATCTAAACAATTTATACGAGTCGATTCAGCAGATTTTTCCAAACAATTTGATAGGTCATAAGTGCCACTTTATTGCAAATTCGAAAAGACTGTTTCAGTTTAAAAGTACGCACAATAGTGTGATTACATGCTTGGCGTGTGTTCGAGCAGTGTTTGAGTAACTCACTATTGTGCGTACTTTTAAACTGAAACAGTCTTTTCGAATTTGCAATAAAGTGGCACTTATGACCTATCAAATTGTTCGGAAAAATCTGCTGAATCGACTCGTATAAATTGTTTAGACACTATTTTGCTTAGGTTTCGAGATAAACGCCCCGGAACAAAAATCCCGTGTTATTTTCCCTATACCCTGAGTCATTTTTGCTCCACCCGTTGCAGCCAATCAGAGGCCAGCCCGCGTTCGGATCCCTTATCTACGTTGACCACGCAGGCCTTCCATTCAATTGCGACTCTTGTTTACTCTTTGGTAGAGATATTTTCTTCCCCTCCCCCCCCCCTTTCAACGAAAAAGGGGGAAATGGATCGCCTATCTTTGATGTTCGTCGTATGCGCGTGCAGAGATTGTTCGGCTTTACGACTGCCATTTTGGCTTTCTTTAGAATGCGTTTTGTGGGTTTATTAATGGATTTTATGACTATTTGATGCCGCCAATGTAATTTTCAGGCGATTTTACATAAAAATCAAAACTCTATAGCGCTGTAGCAAAAGTTTGCAACAAACCCATTGAAAGCTGAAAAGAGAAAATTATTTGATAAGGCTCGATCTTTTTTACCCACATAAACTATAGACAATAGATATTTCTAAATCCCTCCACCTTTTAAACGGCTTGTTCAGGGATCAAAAATGAGGTTGCGTTCTTTTGAAGTCAAAAAGTGTCATATTCGGAAAAGCCGTGATTCTAAATAATAAACAGTTTTTTTCTTCTTTTTTCCGTTTTAGGTGCTGTCAGCACTTGTTGCGATTGTCACGATGTAGATATGTAATATGTATAAATGGAACTCTTGCGAATTCATGAAAAAATAATCCTTTAATATACAGAACTAACCATTTCAGGTGCCCTTTACACGTCAAGCATTCTAGGGGTATAGATTATAGTAGGTGTGGAGGTTTAAGACGTTTGTGGATTTTAATTCCCCCTCTCCCCATTTATTTTGTTGAAAAGTATCGAAAGTTTACAGTTAAAACTAAGCCTATAACGCATTGTAATATGATTTTTTTTTTCTGTTGCCGTGGGGCGACATCATTTTTCGTTTTGGAAAAGCAAAGTTTCATATGGACCTATAATTTCCAAAAGGAGGAATGTCAATAAGGCCGGTTTTTGGCCCCAAAAATGGTCAATATTTAAGATGGTCTTAAAGTTCGTGTAAAATGGCTCTACTTACTCTTAAAGGCTTATATTTTTAGGTTTGGGTGGTGTTTTCGGATGATTCGAACTACAGAGGCGTATTTTACCACCTCAAAGTGGGTCGGTTTTGTGTTTTTCACGGAAAATGCCCGATTTTGCGTTAAATTATTGAATAGTTAGATGTGAGCCGGACATAGTTCGATTTTCTCCTTTGAATATGTTATTATACCACTAAAAATGAGTAACATACTGCAATATAGTCACCGAACTATGTCCGGCTCGTATTTAAATATCAACTTTTTTGATTTCGTGAAAATGAAAAACTTGAACGAATTCTATTAATATCAATGTAGTAATGCTTATATTGCAACCTGGCCACCTGTCAAACCATGAAATACGTTTTGCAGGTTGCAAAGATGCAGTTTTGTATTATTGTACGTAAATTTTTAGAATACGTTCAAGTTTTCCATTTTTACGAAATCAGAAAAGTTGATATTTAAGTACGAGCCGGACATAGTTCGGTGACTATATTGCAGTATGTTACTCATTTTTAGTGGTATAATAACATATCTAAAAGAGAAAACCGAACTATGTCCGGCTCGTACTTAAATATTCAATAGTTCAACGCAAAATCGGGCATTTTCCGTGAAAAACACAAATTCGACCCACTTTGAGGTGGTAAAATACGCCTCTATAGTTCGAATAACCCGAAAACACCACCCAACCCTAAAAATATACGCCTTTAAGAGTAAGTAGAGCCATTTTACACGAACTTTTAGACCATCTTAAATATTGACCATTTTTGGGGCCAAAAACCGGCCTTATTGACACTCCTCCTTTGAAGACGCTTCCAGTAAAAAATACTGTACACGCGAGAAACTTTTTAGGATAAGTAAATTACACAAAAACTCTCGTCGGGACGAGATTGCAGAACAAAAACGGTCAAGCAAAAAAACATTAAAACCCCGCTCCGTTGTGTTTTATGGCTTAAAACGGCCTGATATGATGCCACACAACGGTCAAGTCTGCTGCTTGAATTTACTCTCAACACAGTGGATGGAATTTACCCCCTTGTAGTTATTGAAGTAACTTTTCTCAAGTTTAAATAATAACTTTCGACCTTCAACCCGTATCTTTGGTCTAAAGTACCTGGCATCACCAGTCCCCACTCACTCGAGTATCTAACTGTAAGTGGGTTTGGAGCGCCTTCAATTAATTTGATACTTCTCCTGCGTACACTAAGGATGTTTCAATTGCATAATCACCTCTGCTAAGGCGATGGTTGTCGTCCTCTCCTCTGTAAATAGAGTCTCTCACAATCAAAGACGCTTGGCCTACACCGCTACCGCGGTGCGGCGAGTACAATTCTTAATTTTGACAAAAGTACTTGGTGTTGATCGATTCGCTGTGCGAATTGAAAAAAATTGGAAGGATTGCGGGGGAAAAATTATTTAATCAATAAAGAAATCGAAAAAAATAAGGGGGAAAATACTTGAACCGTGACATTGGACAATTTGATTAAGTGGAGAGTCGAGCCAAGAAGACATGGGCTAAGGCGCAGCTGTGGGGAAATAGAGTCACGGTTCAAGTTTTTTCCCCCCTTATTTTTTTCGATTTCTTTATTGATTAAATAATTTTTCCCCCGCAATCCTTCCAATTTTTTTCAATTCGCACAGCGAATCGATCAACACCAAGTACTTTTGTCAAAATTAAGAATTGTACTCGCCGCACCGCGGTAGCGGTGTAGGCCAAGCGTCTTTGATTGTGAGAGACTCTATTTACAGAGGAGAGGACGACAACCATCGCCTTAGCAGAGGTGACTATGCAATTGAAACATCCTTAGTGTACGCAGGAGAAGTATCAAATTAATTGAAGGCGCTCCAAACCCACTTACAGTTAGATACTCGAGTGCGTGGGGACTGGTGATGCCAGGTACTTTAGACCAAAGATACGGGTTGAAGGTCGAAAGTTATTATTTAAACTTGAGAAAAGTTACTTCAATAACTACAAGGGGGTAAATTCCATCCACTGTGTTGAGAGTAAATTCAAGCAGCAGACTTGACCGTTGTGTGGCATCATATCAGGCCGTTTTAAGCCATAAAACACAACGGAGCGGGGTTTTAATGTTTTTTTGCTTGACCGTTTTTGTTCTGCAATCTCGTCCCGACGAGAGTTTTTGTGTAAATTTCACGCCGTTTTTGGTAGAGCCTTTGAGCTCAGCCAAGAGAGAGTTTTTTTGTGAAATTTCAAATCATTTTTGGTAGAAACAGGATGTAGTCTCAATTCTACAATGATTTATTACTGCTCATTCACTTATGAGTTCCTGTGAAGCCGATCACTTCTAACTAATGAAGCATTAAAGCGTGTTATAAAGAAGAAGGATCATGCCGCTAGATAATAAGAGAGAGGCACGAGTACCTTTTCTCTTTTTGAGCACTGGTAGGTTAATATATTAAAAGAATTTGGCTGTCACAACAACCTTATGTAAATTTCCAGTTTAGATTGCCTGCGCACCCCTTTCGTGCCAGGTCCTTGACTCTGAATTTTATTCATAATGCCTGTGGTCTTTTAGAGTGGCAAACCACATAAATCCTCCATTGCTCTTGCTATAAAGCTGAGGATGATTAGCACCAAGCTATGGAATAATTTCCATTGATAAATCATGATTTTCAATTAATTTTCAAAAAAGTTACTATCCTATTTGTTTTTCTAACTTCTTGACCCACACCGTAAAGCTGGTTGCCTACCTATCGACCTCTTCCAGGCAAGTGTTTTGAGAAGAATATATTGGATACTATGCGAAAGTTTTGGAGCATGTGGGGTATAATGTCCAAATGTAAACAAAAGCAAATCAATTTTCTAAGTTAATTTTTGTGGAATCATTCATCGGTATTGAAGGGAAAAGTTAACGAGTGAAGAAATTTTGCCTCAATTTTATCCCTCATTTGATGATAAAAATAAATTCCTATGTGATAGCTTCTACTCTATTAAATGGTTAAGGTGTAAAATTTGTACTACTAGCGTTCCTAAGGAAGTGGTCTACTTAGCGCGTTTCAACTCTTCCGTTGTTACTTTGATTGGCACGGTTGACGGTTTCAATGTCTTTCTAAACTTCAATCTGTTCTGAAAGGTTTGTTCTAATGTTCTATTCCTGCCTTTCAGCAATGGTTGATTTTAGAGACAGCTTAGACAATCATCTCTCAATTCTACACTTTGGAGCTCATGAAATTATGTGCGTCTATTTTAACCATCTATCTTACCTCATCAACCCTCTCAACGATGTTAGATTAAATTAGGTAGGAGCAACGCTCATAGATTGGCTCCTTCAAGTTCTGCTGAAATCACTGAAATCAGCCAACTTAGCCATGTTAACTTAAGTTTAAGGCATTCTCACGGCAAAGTTACTCATTATTTGCATCCGATCTATGATTCTACGTAGTTGTTAACAGTGCTGTTTGTTGGAAATTAACAGGAGGCTCCTGAGTAATGAGATTTAGAACTAAATGGCACTAAGTTTCACTTGATGGTCTTTCCTGCAATAATTTAGCACAAATTCAACGGAAACGCCGCTGCGGCAAGCTAAGTTGGTCTGATGTGAACCAACCTGGAGTTACTATTGTCATCAAACATTTGCCTTGTAAAACCTTATTTGTATAACCAGACATTACAACTCTAACAAGACAAGGCACATTAACTCTTACCTATCTCTCAAAACCTATAACTGCACGTAATGCAACGTGCGTCGTGCAAAGCGCTGGTGATCATTCCTAAACTTCCTGCATTTGCGGCTGGCATCAACGGATTCAGTTATTAGATATTCTTTCAGCTGAAGTCAGATCTATGAGCCCCTCTGGGAATGAAATTGATTCGCATCATACTACTAAAGTTACTTCATTTGCTGGATATTTTTATTTTTAAGAATTAAGAAGCTTTCAGCAAAACTTGATAACACTTATATAACGGGTTTTCAGTTACACCGTGTCTTATCAGATTTAATTGTGTAAGTAGTATCTGCTTTCAACCTTCAAATATCTTGCAGAGACAAATGAAATGCAGAACTAATTTATTCATAACTACTTTTCGTTCACTGGCAATCAACTTAGAATGTCGCAGCTCTCCCGTAAATTATGTTTTAGTCGGGAAACTTGATCGTTGCCTTAGGATGAACAGCAGGATTCATTAGGAATAGCATTTAGGTATTTATATCAAATCAGTGGAGTGATCATTGACTTTAGTCTACCAAATTTAATGAAGAGAAGAATGGTATCTGCCAACAGCGGAAACATAAAATATAACGAGATAGGGAAAATCTGTGATGGGGTTGGCTGATACAAGACTTACCTACGTTTGATTTGGTTGACTGAAATGAATGATAAAATCACAGAGGAATGATCCACAAATCTGAGTTCCAATCAATTTGATGAGGAGTATGTACTTACCTAGAGACACATTAATTACATTCCTAACCTACATTACACTAGACAGAGGATCTACCTGGAAATTGCACACTACACCTACACCAGGTTCAGAGCTATGCAGATCTATAAAGGTGTAATTAGGTGCTCTCCAAATTTACACGTGATTCAAAGTGATGGAAACACTTTCCATGAAGTTTAATTACCTACGTTTAGCACCTATAGTGTAGATAAGTACCGGTGAAAGTGATTTCATCACGGACTTGAAACTTAAAGAGAGCAGTCGCTCAATAAATCATATTTCGAAAAAGGGGGTACGGGTAACGAAAAAGATAAATCGAAAGGTAATGCAGAATTTTATAAAAAGTTTGATTGGTGAGATAATAAATATCCAAACGTGTAAAGTTCGCTCAGAGTTCGCTTTGCTGTTTACATTCTAGTTGAGGGTTTGAGTTGAGACATCGGAGGTTATGAATGTCATGATGACTGATGGATGAAACCGGTGATTTGCGGTGTAAACAATGGAGAGCTTTTTGATGCCGAAAAAGGAGTGTTGGAATTTAGACGATTTCTTCGTCAAATTCGAATGAAATTTAAAAAACTCTTCGAAAGGCACATCACTGAGATATGGAGAATAAAATAAGACCTTATTTGGTTTGATACGAGTTGCGGTTACTGCGCTAGCTGTGGGCAATAAGGCTCCCTTCGAAACGGGTCAAATGCGTAAAAAACCCCTCATTTTCTTTGTTTTTTTAACATTACTCTCTTATTCTTGAGCCAAAATAAAAATCGCTCCGCAGTTCGATCGGAATTGACGAGCTCTATCCGCCAATACCACATGTTATAGGGTTTATTTCTACGGTTTAGGCTAAATCGCGGCTAACTCGGTCGAAAATCCGGCAAAGTGGCGAAAACCGGGGGCTGTGTGTATAATAAGTAGGCGGGTAGCTCTCTCTGTTCTTTTTTTTTTCTTGACCGTTAGTGGCTACCGCCACTTATAATAAGTTATTCCAGAGTCAATTCCATAGCCGCAGGGAGGAGGCTGTCCAGGGGGGGAAGACACGCGACAGCCCCTCTCACTTTTTAGAGCTATTAATGCGAATTTTAACCCCCTCCCTTTGTTCTGGATTTTAAAAACCTTTTTTTCAACAAAACGCCCAAAAATTTTCCCCAAAAATCCCTTGATT
The DNA here is from genome assembly GCA_011764245.1 of Trialeurodes vaporariorum. Taxonomy (NCBI): domain Eukaryota; kingdom Metazoa; phylum Arthropoda; class Insecta; order Hemiptera; family Aleyrodidae; genus Trialeurodes; species Trialeurodes vaporariorum. The sequence continues at coordinate 25,788,591 of VMOF01000379.1, forward strand.
GCATAGACGCTCATTAAGGGGTTTTCAATTTGCCGATCCCCCAGAATTTTAAATGTTTCCAATGACCAAGACCTGTTTAGTGTGACGTCATGAAAATAATTGGTTCCAAAAAAAGGCTCCGTCTCACTCGCTCTCGTGGGTTTTTCCATATGAAATACGATCCAAATTTTCAAATACAAGTGCTAGTAAACAACAAGTTCTTTGCACCAGTTGTGTTTATCACACCATTGGGTTCCACGTCCCTTATAAAAATTTCCGATTGTTTCAATGAATTTTCCGATATGATATATATTCCCGCGCTTTATTTCCCATAAAAATAATCGAAATTTTATAGAGACAATCGGTATTCGTGTAGATTCAAGAGCGCTGACTATAGCAACGATAGGTCTTATGATTGAAATAAGACGAAACACATCTATGGTTCTATTCTTACAGTTTTAACAGCCACTTTTTTCTCAGTGATAAAATGTGAGCTCGCTACCACAAACTTTTTGAAACATCGCGCAACAATGCACAATCACAGCTATATCGAAGAAAGTCCTATGTTTTGTCCTTGTCACACTCACAGTTTCTTATGAGCACAACATTCTAGGATATAGGCTCATCAGCACCATTACGACATGTGTTATACCTCGAACAATAGCTTCGATACGAAGAGAAGTTAGAATGATTGAGTGTCATGGCGGTGATACTCCCATAAGAGACCGTGAGTAAGACGAGGACAAAACGTAGAACATCTTTCGGTATAACTGTGATTGTAAATTCGCTTGTGATCTTTTAGGAATTATGTTAGAGTGAAAATACTTTAAGGTACGTGGAATCTAATGGTGCAATAAAATTTGAGAAAACTGTGCTTTAACTAGCATGAATATGCATTCGAAAATTTGGATCTGATTTCTTATAGGTAAATCAACGAGAGTGAGCGAGATAGAGCATTTGTTTGGAACCTATTTTGATGGTGACGTCATCACTAAACAGGTCTACTAAAGGATATGAATGAGCCCCTCTCTTTTCTGTACCCCCCCCCCCCCCGGGCTTCATCAATACCTCGCCGTCACTTCTTTTCGATACCGTCGTCAAACTGATGTTGACACTTTTATGAGTCCTCAGACCCTCCGAGATCCGAGACACAAAGCCTCTCTAACACCCTCTCTCTCCCACACATTCACAAATCTCTCCGCTTAATGAACCGTGAAGAAATCTCGTGACCGGTGGAGCCCAAAACCGAGGGGCAAAGAGGGTTTCTGAGAAGGATGTTTCCACCCCCCTCCTGCCTTGGAATTTTGACTCATAGGTTGGCACAAATGACTTAGGTTGCTGGACCTGTATGGAATTCTCGTTCAAAGGAATTCGACTTTGACGCTTAATAACTTATTGAAATTAACAGGAAAACCAAAAATTTTTCAATTTTAAAAAAATAGACGCCGAGACCTCCTGGATTGCAGCAATAAATTAACGATTAATGAAACCAGTTTTAAGAAAACACGTTTTTAATTTTTCAAACCTTTCCCGCCAAGGTTCTGCCATAAGCAAAGCATGCAACCTATATATTAGATATGAAAATGAAAACAAAAAGCGTACCGTATATATACGGCACGCTTAAAAAGCCAATCAAGTCCTCAAGTCAGAATACTGCCCGCAGTTAAATGCTAAAATGCAGCATACATTAAGGTTAAAAGATATTTAGCAAAAAAGTCTTTCAGCGATTTTCGGTAAAAAATAGTTTGAGATACAACAACAGCGTATCGTCAACTGAGCTTCGTTCAGGATATTCTTTGATTTGAAGCAGGTAAACAAGAACATTTTACCCGCAAGAAAAATAGCAGCTCATCTTATAGCCGAAGCTCACTCATCAGGAAAGTTTTACGAGTCAGAAATTCATACTTGGGTCCTAATTTTAAGATTTTAAAATATAACTAAAACTCGCCTGGGGGGGGGGGTTAAGGTAAGCGATCTTATCGTAATCGTATCAAGTATTCACCAGCTGATTTATGTAGAGCTGGAAGGGTTTTTATTAGAATGATAACTAGAAATATTTACCACTCCTAAGAATAACATGCACTCGATAACGACTTGATACGATTACGATACGCCCGACGCTCGTTCTAAACCCCCCCCCCCCCTTCCCAAGGTTAGGAACAAATCAAAGTAGGCGACGAAGAAAACTAATTGAACAATCGCTTGTTCAATTAGTTTCGATTATCCATTGTAACACTTTTCAATTAGTTGTAAAGCCGGCGATTAACTGGACATATTTATTACTAAACAAACCTATTCCGACGTTACCATTTAATCTCGACGTTTTTAATTCCCAAGAATAATCTGATGGACAAAATTGCTTGATATTTTCACGAACAAGACTTAACGTATAGAGGAGGAAAGTTCCTGGAAGTTTTAATAAATTATTTGCACAAGGTCTAATTTTATGATTCAATGGAAAATGGCAACGTCTGAAGTCGAGTAGATCCCTCAAGTATAAAGGAGTCCACTTAATTTACTCAACTGATTGAACTCCGCTTGGATATAAACAAAACAAGATTTGGCTCGAAACTGTTGAATAACAAATAATACTTTTCAACTTTCAAAAACTCAACAGCTTGGATACAAAACGTGCTCTACGGCTTTTTGAGGTATCATATCAGCAAATTACGTACGTTATTATTTTACTCGTTTAAGTTGGACAAAAAACAAATTTGATGAAACAGACATTAAATAAACTGTAGGGAACACCCTACGAACACTTTCTCCCTCCATTTTTATCTGGGGGGGTCGAAGGACCCCCAGACCCCCTTAAGAATTCTGGGGGAGACCCCCAGACCCCCCTCTAGTATTCTGGGGGAGACCCATCTTTATAATTCTGGGGGAGACCCCCAGACCCCCCTTTATAATTCTGGGGGAGACCCCCAGACCCCCCTTTAGATATCTGGGGGAGACCCCCAACCCCCTTTAGAATTCTGGGAGAGACTCCTAGACTCCCATCAAATTTAAAATATTTTCACCTCTGGACATAATTTCGCCTTCAATTTGAAGTGTTGGCGATTTTGCAGAGAAGCTGTACGAATAGTTGCCTACTTCATCTTTTGAAGGATGGGTTTTGAACTGTGGATCTTCAAAAGAATTTTTAGTTTGGTAGATTAAACCCCCCTTTAAAGATGTTCTTTGTTTGTAGATTGTGTACACCAAATGTCAACAAAATTCATCCATCCATTTTCTTTATAAGTTTAATTTTCTTTGGATATTCTATTTTTTGGGTTTATTGATGGAACAGCTATTTTGCCTTTAAACAGTCTCAGACTTAAGGGTTGTATGCTATAGTTTTACATTCAAAAGAAATCCCTTGGTTGGTTGCAAACTTTTTGTTGCAATTTTCATCAAACATAATTGAGTCATAATTGAATTTCTTATTCCAAGTATTACGGTTGTTTTTTTATTTGCTTGGTTTCAAAGATTTTTGCTCGATCACACCCTATTGGCCCTTAAAAGGGTCTAAAAGGTTTTAGATGATGACTGTATGATAGGAATATTTTAGTGGGTCAGTAACAAAATATGTTTGTGCAAAGTTTCATCAAATTCATCCCATGAATGATTGACTCCAAGTTTTAACATTAATTCCCCGCTTTAATTCATGTTTTTGGGTGGAACACCCTATTTTGATTTTGAAACTCTCTTAAGTGTTGTATATTGTATCTGTAAGGAATACTTTCTTTTATAGACTGATTGTAGATTGTATTTGCCATTTTTTATAAAAATTCATTGGAGCAAACCTGAATTATCCCAATTAATGGGATTATGTTTTTTTTTTTGCTTATATTCCCATATTTTTTTCTTAATCCCACCTATACTGCCCCTTAAAAAGGTTTTATCAGTTGTGTATGGTGACTAAGAAGGAAAATATCTTAGTATTTTGATAGTGGATTGTGTGTACAAAAGTTTTTATCAAAATTCATCGCGCCATAATTGATTGACTCCAATTTTAAAAGATAATTTCTCATGATAATTCCTTTTTTTGGCTCGAGCGCACTGATTTTGATTTTTTAAACAGTTTTAAAGGGGCTGTATATTGTAATGATAAGAAATTCTATATAAAGTAGAGAAAATGTAGGTAGGTAGATTGTTTGTGCCGGTTTTATTAAAATTAATTGGACCTAACCTGAATTATCTAAATAGGTGGGATTATGTTTTTATTTGTTTAAATTGGTCTTTTTTTTTCTCAATCGCACCTATATGGTCCCTTGAAACGGTCCAAAGGATTCATTATGATGATAGTGAGAAGAAATATTTTAGTACTGTGGTAGTACATTGTGTATACAAAGTTTCATAAAAATTCATGCAGCTATTAGTAATTGGCACGATATAAAAATTAACTCACTTTTATTCCATTTTATGGCTCGAACGCCCTTAATTAATTTTTTAAACGGTCTTGGGGTTTTTTACTGAACTAAAAGGGGGTAATTTTACTGTGGGCTGGTTGCAGAATGTTTTTACAAATTTTTTTCCCAAAATCAAAAGATCTAATATTGAAATTTTTAAATTTTTTCCCTTTTTTTTGACCCATTTCCCATTGATTTTAATGGAAACCATTTTTCTTCCATAACTAACCAAAAAATTAAAAATTTTTAAAAAAACAAAAGTCCCTCTGGAGAATGTTAAAAGCAAATCTCTGCAAATTTGGGGATGCATATGGGTCAATAGTTGAAAAGTTATGCTGGATTTCACGTTCATGACTACAGACGGACAGACAGACAGACAGACAGACAGACAGACGGACAGACAGACGCCACAAAAATTTTTTGCATTTACTCCTCCCTACCACATAGGTTCAAAAATATTGAAATATCATGGGGGGATGTTCTTTAGGATAGTATTAGGCATGATAAAGCCAATTATTTTTATAATTATCATGATTGACTTGGTCGCAGCGGGCCAAGTATCGAAACAAAAAGCATCAAAAATCTCTGCGCCATCGCAATACTTTCTCAATTTTTCTAATTTCATTAGAGTGAGAAAGTAAAAAGCCAAGAATTGTTTTAAATGAGTTAGTTAACCCCTTCAGAATCACGTCCGAGTATATTCGTTCCCTGACTTTTGACCAGCCTCGCACAGTTTTAAGTTCTTGTTGATGGAGAAAAGCGACTCCAATTGGTTTTCAATTGCAAAAGAATGTTTCAACTAGTGCCTTCAATTTGGGGGGATAGGCAAAATGAACATAGCTGTGTAGGAAAACTTAACTACTCACTAAAATTTGCGTTGATATTTTTTCGTTTTGTTTTTTTTTTATTTTTTTCTGTTTGTAATCTAGTAGTAAAAAGGTTAGTGCGCGAATTTTGAGCAATACGATACTCGAAGGTTTAAACATTGGTTTAGTATATTTTAGCTGCAAAATATTTGAAGTTTTGTCGAACGAGCGCCTTCAATTAGAGGAATATGCAAAATGAACACAGCGGCGGAAGAAAATTTAACTACCCACTAATTTTGAGCAAGGGAGCGTTATTTTTTGTTTTAGTAATCTGGTAATAAAGGGGTTTAAAGCACGGATTTTGAGCTATGCGAATACGAAAATCGAAGGTTCAAACATTTGGGCTAGTATATTTTGCCGCAAAAGATTTGCGGTTGTGTGGAACGAAAGTTACAAAAACGACGGGAGGGTAATGCATAGATATACTGTCAACGAGAGCTGAGATTGAAACTGCTCCTCTTGGGGGGTGATGAAAAAGGGTCGGGAAACTGCAATACAATACAATACAATACCACAAGCAGACTAAGCGAGGAGCGCTTTGAGTCAGCTGAAAAGCGCGTCTGAGGAGAGGGCGTATTATACCCCCGTTTCCATGGTAACTCTGATTGATCGATATACCCTGGGGTTTCTACTAATTTTGCTCGGGAAACGCACGTTTTGCCCCCTTAAATTCATCTCAAAAACATCAGGGATCCAACAAACTCCCTACAACCCTTATTCATGAATGAATGAATGAATGGTTAGGCTTGTGTGTGTCTCCGAAAAAAATTGTTTCGGCAAAAGTGTTTCCAAGATAGTCGCGTTATCCAAGTGTATTTCCTCCGTTACCGATACACCTCGTCCTCGGGCTGACGCTTCTCTGTTTTTCTCCCTTTTTTCCTCCCCCTCTCTCTCTCTCTCTGACCAAACGACCCTTGTGTGCTATGGCGGGATAATCGTCTTGACTTATTACGCCCTATGTTTTTTATGCCCCTCTGATCCCGAGCCCGTTCTTTAGTTTCTTTTCGCGCAAGTTACGAGTGTTTTTGTTTTTAATGTGCCCGATTTTATACTTGTGTGAGTGTTTGTTTCCTTGTGTATTTCTCTTGAGTTTGGAGGAGCGTACAAAAATTGTCTTCCAAAAAGTATGTCACCAAATTTGAAATATTTCTTTACATCATAGGTTATTGAATTCTGATTCACTCTCTCCATTCAGTAATTTGAAAGATAAAACGACACATTTTACAACTATATTTACCTGCAATGACTTTCGGACGAAAAATCCGTTTATCGAATCAAATATCGTGTATTTATATGGTTACCCAAAACTCTTATTCTCACAAAAGCAAGCACGAACTTAACCAAATTTTGATCCTACATTGTGCTATTAACCACTTAAAATACGGAAATTTCGTTCATTTTGATCCAAACTGAAATCAGAGTAAGATAGGGCAGAAAAGATACAACAATACTCCACCATTCAATCAAATTGATCCAAGTATCAATAGACAATTTTCAGCTAGTTTTATACTGAACTCGACTTTCATAAAATCTCAACACCTCTTCCATAACACAAAAAGAGAATAGAAAACGCAACAATGACCTTATGATGACCCTTAAAAAAATCAGAAATATCTGATTTTCAAAACTGATGAAATCAAAACATTAACAGGACCAACATTTTGATACCAGTTCGTTCAAAAGTAGTAATTCAGGAGTTCTTCGGTAAAAGGGCGGATAAAACAAAGGGTTTGTCCGTGCTGATTTCAAAGTTTTAATGCGTAAGATATAGATGACAGGGAAAAAAAACTTGGCTTTATTAATTACCGGACAATCAGAGCTCAGAAAAATTAGTCTGATCGTCAGATGGTTAAGATAACCCGATCCAACACTCCATCACACGGTAACCTTTTGAAATCAGGTTTTTTGAGCACGAGCACACTCTCTGTTTTATCCGCCCTTTTACCGAAGAACTCCTCAATCGTGAATCACTCACTTTAAAAAAAATAGTCTTACAACTTCAGTTCATTTCATGTAGCTAGAAGGTAGATACAAATTACTGTTCTAGCCGTTTAATGATAATTCCATAGAATATTAAGTTCCTCATTAAATTTTTGATCAAAACAATTGATGAGTTCACGGGAAAACGATGAATGTCCATTTGCTAGGTTCCAGCTAAGAAACAAATTTAAATTAGTTTAACAAGAAACCAACCAGTCGCACCGACATGAATTATCTCATCAGAAAATTACAAACTCCCTAGCTTCTTATGAAGAAAAAATTCAGGGGGTGCAGGATTTGGTTTCCTGTTTGACGGAATCAAAGTTGCAGAATTGGTCCAGTTAAGTTATGTTTACTTACTGCCTTTTTCTTTTTTTTTAAATATAATCTTAGTATTGTCATCCAGTTTATGAGCTGTCAATATGAATTTACAAGTATTTTGAAACAAAGCAGGATGAAATAGACGTGATAGACACAGACGATTCCTTTCAAATAACAAAGGAATCCTTTGTTATTGGTTTACTTTCGAGCGAAGACAAAGACAAAGGAGATGAACATCTCTAAAGACTGACATATAAACCCAGGGTTGGAAAATGCTATACGTAACAAGCAAAACGGTAGAAATGTAAGGCTGAAGCATTCTCCCCAGACTTCAAAAGAGCAATCATTAAGAAAATATGAAGATAATCATAACGATGAATTAAAATTATAAAAATTAGAAGGTACCGTTCAACTAAAACAAAATCAGATTCTTTTCACTGACATTTGATGAGAGTGTGGTGACTCACACTCTTTCACTCTCCCTCTTCTTTTCAAATGGAACTTTAAAACGGTCATAATTCCCCCCCCCCCCCCCCCCCCCCAAGTGATAATTGTTCGTATCATTTTCCCGGGTTTCACTTACTTGTTCCGTATTCTGTTTTCATTTCAAAAACTTATCGATCGATGAAGCAGGTTATTTACCGAGCAGCGGAGGCGGCCCGGGTGATTTGGCAACCACAAATCGTTTCCATTTAAACTTAGGTAAATCATTCGATTCTTGAGGAGGTTGACGGGAAAATCGATAGTTTTACACGTATTTAAATTGGAGAAAAACACTGTTGCCAAATTGCTCGAGCCGCCACGCCACTGTTCAATTATTAAACAGAGCAGGAGCTGACAAAATTGGATCCAGCAATTTGACAACTTGGTAATATTTCCATTGAAATGCATGAGAAACAATCGATTAGTAAAACGGTTACGGCCCCTCAAGAATCAATTGTTCCTCATACGTTCAAATGGAATGAATTCATGGTTGCCAAATTGCCAGATCCGCCCATGCGGGCTGCAAGGGTCTGATTTTTAGCGTTCTTTACACAGAAAATGAGAGTGCTTTGTGAGCTAAAGAAAAATATGCCTTTACTGTTTCAAAGTTTTCCAGATCCGAAGATTCAATATCGGCGCAAAATACTTTGTTTCAAAGGGGGGTTTCGCGTAGTGACGTCGCAACCCAGATAATTTGATAGAACGTTATACAAACGTATCTCCGATAATCAGTGATACCTAAGAAAAACCTATCGGCATCTTTATTCTTCAGTCACCGAGTACTTTCATTTCCTTCAAAAATAACACCCAAATTCAGACCCATGCAGAGTGCACCCGCCCCATTCAATGGCAACTGACGAAAATCATATAATTTTCAACTCTCACAAATTCATCTTACTAGTTAATAATTTGATTGTATCTTTTGTTGTGGTTTACTGAGGGAGAAAAGACTATAAAACTGAACAACCTACAAATTGCAGCAGAGTTTATCAGAGAAGAAAAAGATGGGGTGGGGTAGCGTCCTATGTAACGTACATAGTGGTACGAGCATTTCATAACCACGCTTAGAAATGATTTTGCAGCAAAAATGATTTTTTTTCTGATATATCAGTGAAGTAGGGTCGGTTCCGATGTCATATCACTTATAAATAAACGAAAGATCATCAAAAAGCTTCAAAATTTACTTAGTTTTCATTGTACGTTTGAACGAAATTCCAAGATAGCTGTCGAAGAATGAACCACAGTGAGGAAATTCAATTTAATGCGTCTGCAACTATACCTATGTACAGCCATTTTTCCCAGCATAGAGAAAGCTGCAATTAGATGGGACCCTCCCCCCAAATTGTGAATCACTGTGCCACAGCAGAGGTACCGTTTTGAGTATATCAGGGGCGGTTCGTGCAATGTGGCAACAACGGATTTTCTACATTTAAACCTGCGTAAAATAATCGATCTTCAGGGAATTCACCGAATTCCCGGGGAATCTATACTTTTGCATTGGATCAAATGCCAAAAAAACGCGGTTGCCAAACAGCATGAGCCGCCAATGGTGTATAATTGCAGGATTTTTCAATTCACCGATATTTTCACCGTTTGACCAAAAGATTAAACAGTTCAGTTCAGTGTATAGACTGATTTAGTGAATCGGCTGGACCTATCGAAGTTCCGACTGGTTCGATATACATGGGTTTTCCCATAAGGAATCGGAATGCTATTTTCAAGCGGAAATTTCGGCCTTTTTGAGACATTTTTTACACGTCGGAGGCTGCGATAATGGAATCTACGTATCCTCAAGTGCCGGGAACCAGCATAAAATAGGGCGATAGCGCAAAATTTAAACTAGTTATGCCGCATATATCGAACCAAGTCGTGAAAGTGAGGTTATGGAACCCCATTGTTTACATCCTTACTTTCAACGTCTATGAACTGCAAAACTTCCATAAATTTCGACATTTAGCTGTTATTTCTTCGGAACATTTGGAGGAATTATGTGCCAGAGTATAGTAGCATACTTGCACTAACATTTTGAGTCCTGTAATGCCTGACATTACCACAGATTTTAGAAAAAGCCACGTACCGTAACTCTACCCGAGGCTTCGTTTGCATTTTTCAGTCATATTCTTCAACCTGCCGGTGTTTCATTCGTTTCTTTGATGCTTGTATCCTTCATTTACCTCTTACCCTTCAATAACATAGTTTTAAAAACATTGTCGACTGTAAAGAACCTTTCGGCAGGGTGATTCAGTCCAGCCATCAATCAACCGTCCTCCTACGCGCTCCTGACTGTAGCCTTCCTCTAGCTTTATTTGAGTGTTCCCCTTTTTTCTTGTCTAGATTTGAATTACAGATAGAAGGTAAGAACCTATTGTTGTAATTTAGATGTGTTAGTAATCCAGAGATAAAATTTTAGACTAGGCAAACGACAATGAAGTACCTACTTAGACTCTGTACTGTTGCGGCGATGAGGAAACACTAACTTGTTGAGTAATATCAAGCATAGAGGAGCTCAAAATTTCAAAGCAGGTGAACTAAAATACTCTGGTATATTATTCCTTTAAAGGTTCTAAAGAAATAACAGCTAAATGACAAAATTTATGGAAGTTTTGCAGTTCATAAAGGTTGGAAGTAAGGATGTAAACAATGGGGTGCCATAACCTCACTTTCACGACTTGGTTCGATATATGCGGCATAACTAGTTTAAATTTTGCGCTATAGCCCTATTTTATGCTGGTTCCTGGCACTTGAGGATACGTACATTCCATTATCGCAGCCTCCGACGTGTAAAAAATGTCTCAAAAAGGCCGAAATTTCCGCTTGAAAATCGCATTCCGATTCCTTATGGGAAAACCCGTGTATATCGAACCAGTCGGAACTTCGATAGGTCCAGACGAGTATATCGCATATAATCGCACGATATATCGACTCACTAAATCAGTCTATGATTGTAATGCACGAAAATACTCTGTCTTAGCCATATTTTTTCGAATGATGTAGTCGTCACTCACTTCAATATTTTGTGGATATTTTGATAAGTTAACGCGGTGATTCGATCGATTGATAATAATATTAGAGGTACGAGTCTTGTCGAGCATTACAGCCATGACTGGAATTTTTGGATAAAATTGTCAGATGGAATCATCGGTGAATTGAAAAAGTCCGTTAAAAATACATAAAACAGCATAGCTCTAGAGGCTAAGCATATTTGAATTTATTACTGAATTTAAGATGATTCCAGGGACGATTAGTTTGAACCGCGGACAACCACGTCATGACACGTTGCTCAAAAAGGCGACAGTTTTTGGCTAAAATTGATAAATTTACGCTAAACGTACAAAGTTGAGGAACGTCGGCATCTGCGAGCATACTTCAGGAAAATGCCTTGAAAGTTTCAAGCTGAAACACTCAAAAATAAAGCCGGAAAGTATGAAATACGAAAATTCCCATAAGCCTCAATGAGCGCAAGTGAGAAAGATAGACATATTATCAGTCGCACTCCCTCGCACTCACTAAGCTTATGAAATTCATAAATTACGGCTGAAATCCTTAACCAATTTTGCTCATTTCGGGCTAACAAAATGCATAAAAAAATTACGCGGGTGGTGACGTTATTGGATTGTGCGTTTTTCCTTTGTTTACAGTTTAAAAAGCCTAAAACACAACTTGAAGTAGTAACTAACGGCGCGGCGCTAGCCATCGGATTGAAATTTTGAAAAGTTTCGCCTGGAACTACCTTAAGAGTCAATTTTGGAACTTTCTGATGCTGCAAATGTTATACTTGTTAGTGATTTAAGAATTCACCCTCTTGATTAATATCAAAAGTTTGCATAGCATCCATTCACAACATCGATGAGAGAGTTATACAGACCGGGCATGCGATACACAAAGTCATAACTCTCACATTAGTAACCTTCAACCGGTACCAATCAGAGCTTTACTCATACCGTGCCGATCAAATTCACCCTGCACAGCAGCGGAAGTAGGTAATTCGCAAATCCATGTCCCGATTACATTGGCCCAGGCCTCTCTCCTCACCCCATTCTCCGACCATCTCCTCTCCTCGTATAGTGCTATTTCCTCACGATACCCGCGCAGTAAATATCGACGTTACAACTGACAAAAGAAAATATTACTGTCGAGAAATAAAATTAAAAATTAGAGGAAAAATAATTGGAGCGTCGCCGTGAAATCAGTGGCGTCGCGTGCAATTTGGCAACAATGTATTCAATCCATTTAAACTCATGTAAAAGATCGCATTCAGGGGGTTCACAGAACACGAGGAAAATTCGATATATTCAATGAGTACCAATCAATGAGGACCAATGAGGAGCAGTCGCATTGTTGCCAGATGGCACGGGACGCCACTACGTGAAATACACAGTACACAACAACTTCAAAATATTGAAAGAACTGACTTTAGAGACGCAAAATGTAAGCATATACCTGCGGCCTGATCTTTGAAATCATTAGAAAAGGCTGATGGACGGGATAAATGAAAGGCTACTAAGTACTATTGGTCCCATTAAGCTGTAGGCATGCAGCCGATAGATTATCGAATGTAGCGGAAGGATACGTGGTTACAGGGCTCTACTTTCCGTTGAACACTGGAGAGGGACCAATAGCAGCCCTTCATTTATCTAATCTACCAGCCTTATCTAATGATTTCAATGATCGGGGCGATGAAGTGTGATGCACGAAAACAATCTGTTCGGAAACAGTTTCTGTTTCACAAAGGTCAGCATTCAATGTTTCTTCAGAAGACTCCTGCGGGCCGATCCTTGAAATTCACGACTTTTGGGTAGACTGGATAAGAATGGAAAACGGTGATTGGTGGAGACGAGTCACGTGGTTGCCCAGTCTAATCAAAATACGGAATGGATTAGATAATTTATCGGGTACTCCAAGACTGCCCGATAAATTATCTAATCCATTCCGTACTTTGATTAGACTGGGCAACCACGTGACTCGTCTCCACCAATCACCGTTTTCCATTCTTATCCAGTCTACCCAAAAGTCGTGAATTTCAAGGATCGGCCCGCTGAACACATTTAATGTGAAGAAAAGGGAGATTAGATAACTATTCGTGCTCGTCTGTAACGTTTTTGCATACCTAAAAATTGAAGGCGAACCGACTGACTTCCTACAGTAATCCTAGAAAAATATTTTAACTTTCCCGGTTTGCTATGTTTAATCGAAATTTATAGCTTATCCTACGAAAGATTGAATTTGACACTTCTATGGTTTTCATGAAAACAACAGCTTTCATCCACAGATAGAGCAACCTGATTGGTTAAGGAACGTAAGGAGCTTATGTTTTCATGCAAACCTACTGTTGTCGAGTCCAATCGTTCTTGGGACAGCCTACACATCAGAACATGACTTACGTCAGAGCTGCCGTTTCGCGTATATTTGATTGGCCGATGGCTAGCGCCATTAACGATTATTATCTGTTTAATTCACCAATGATTTCACCGGTTGACCGAAATATTACGCAGTCAGCGTTTGAAAGTAAAATACAGATTACTGACCAGTAAAGTCTCCATCACCGAAAGTTAAGAAGATTTGATGGTCGCACCAACGATACACGGAATAAAATCCGTCCTAGCACTCCTGACCAGTGAACCGAAGTTGCCCAGAGAGGGTGCTTATTGTGTGAGCCATTTTTCGAGTGAAGTGCCGGTCACTTGTAGTAATGAGAATGGCACCTTACCATCATTATCATCCAAATATGCGGAGGCTTGTGCCGATCTTTACCTTTATTTTTATTTCCAAAGTGTGCTCGAAATAAATTTTCTGATTGTCTAAAATGATTGTCTGCGGTATTTCATAAGACTTCAGGTGAAATTCTTCGAGCCACGAAAAAAAAAAAAAAAAAAAAAAAAAAAAAAAAAAAAAACCGCAACGACAACGACAACTTAGGGTATAAAGTGGCAGCGGTAGTGTTAAAAAAGGAGATTCCATAATAATACAAAGCGAAATTTCATTCAAGAAACCTTTAAAAAAAAATTCTCATCGAGATTTCGTTGCTCAGTAAACCGACTTGATACTAAAAACTTTGACCTAAAGCAACTAATTAGGTTTTGCCCAAAACTTGCTGTCTACGCGAGCGGCTTTACATATTTGTATTTTTGCAGGCGTTTTCAAGTCAATTGCTTGGACAAGCATCTATCAACCATACTCTCTCCCAGAGTTGGGCAAATAGGGCGTTGATCGAGTAATCGTAATCGTCGTTTTTACTGAATGAGATTTATATGAGCTGATTTTTGACGAACGTCCCATCGCAATATACAAGATGCAGAAGCCTTAGATCTAATCAAAAAGAGCCTAAAATTCATTTTCAAATGATTCCGGGGTGTATTAATTCAAACCATGAACATCGCGTCACTTCTCCCAAAAATTGAACAGTTTTCGGCTAAAATTGATTAATTTATGCTAAAAGTATTTGAGGAATGTGTTGCAAGCAGTGGCGGATCCAAAAAAAAATTCTGGGGGGGGGGGGGCACGCCTGTGAAATTTTGAAAAGTGAAGCGTCGGTGGAAGCTATTTCGGGCTATTTTCTATTGATAAAAGGCAACATCTGAGGCTTCTGGGGGGGCAGTTGGGCATGTGCCCCCATCCCCCACCCCGTGGATCCGCCACTGCTTGCAAGCATACTTCAGGAGTATACCCTGAAAGACCAACAACAGTCATCTCTTCACTGTTACCAGGTGGGTGCACGCGCACCAATTTACTTTGGGCAATATTGAAGTGATTTGTTGGCAACTTTGAATTTTTGAAAGTAGGTCGTGGAAACGAACTACGCAAATACTCATTGAGTGAGGTGCACGCGCTAAGTCGCATATCCTTCTAGTATTTTCCCCTAGCCCCCTCCCCCTTTTCTTGTAGTTTGTGACTTGAAGAGCGAGGTTCTGTTCTTTCTCTTCGATTCGTTTTTTTTTTCTGTTTATATTGCATCGATGACTGATTTGTGTCGTGACTATAAGATAGTTGGTGCCATTTACTTAAATATTTTTTCGGTCCATTCTTATAAAACGTGTCAGTTTGAATAGGTTTAGGATTATTTTGAGTCAACTTAACTTCGATTATTTCCTTTGTGTTCAAAATTTTTCTTAAATAGAAGTTAAAAATTGTTCCTTTTCCAAAACCGAATTCACTTATTTTATTCCAAATTTTGTCCTCTTTACTTTGGGATTCCTTTTTTTTGTTGTTGTTGTTTTCTCTGAGTTCGATAGTGAGAGAATTTTGTGAAGTTTCACGGGAGCACGCGTTGAGTAGCATTCGGGAATTTCACAAATACGCTTGACCTATCGAGTTTGGGACGTGTTGTAGTTCTGGAGACAGGAGCACGCTTTGAGTAGCATTCGCGAAGGAACTGCAAACGCTTAGGTTTTTTTTTATTTTATATTTTTTATTTTTTTTTTTTTCTCAGTCTTTCTTTCTTTTCTTTGCTCGTTTTGGGCTAAAGGAATCCATACATTATTTTTACGGGTGCTGACGTTATTGGATTTGGCAATTTTTCTTTGGTTTCAGTTTGAAAGTGCGAAAACACGACATTTCTAAAAAAAAAAAAAAAAAAAAAAAAAAAAAAAAAAAAAACGACCAGTGGCGATATCCAGCGGATTAAAATCTGAAAAAGTTTCACCAAGAATCACATTAAATCTTCAAAGAATACATATAAATACCATCCAAAGGTTACGAAGTGTCAAAAGTGTTATCGATTACACTCGTATTTTACCAAATCTGCTCTTTTCAATGTAGGGATCAATATCAATAGTTCGAATCAAGAGTGCGGCTAAATCCATTTACAGGCATTTAATAAAAAGATATGCAGATGCTTTGATAAGAGCAGGGCACAGTCAAAAATCAGTTCACAGGTCAAAAATCGCGGGCTTTTTGCCCTACTCGTCAATGTGTTTCGGTCACTCGCACAGTAGCAGTAGGTATTCATTGCCAGTCAGTACGACAAAGAGCGCTGCTTGAAACATAAACAAAGACGACCGTCAGGCGCGGCGCGGCGGCCGCGCGCAGCCGTTCCGCTAATGGCATCGGAAAAACCGTTGAGAGTTGCGTTCGGTTTTAACGATTTTCGGGGCGGCGAGGAGTCATCGTCCTTCGCTCCTTGCTCTCACGCTTTTTGGCCGCCGCAAACTGAATCGAGGACAAAGATTACACCAAACATAAAAGATTCTCGAATTTTGATTCTTACGCTTTTAAGATTGCAGCGACTTCCATGAGAAAACAAAGTAATCGAGCCAACCATCATGGGAAAACCACATTCTTAAGCTGAGGTGAACGAACATACGCAACGAGGGTATTTCGTGAGGCTGTTTATATTTTTTTAATACACTTCTATCCCTAACCTAACAATTCTATGACGCTTTTAAATTTAGTATTGGTTAAGATTAGCTTTTAAGATAAGAGAATAAGGGGCAACATTATAAATCGAAGAGAGGGGGGGGGGGCTAATTTAGCGATCAGCAGCTCAAAACACAATTCAGGCAATTTCACTTGAGAAATACATTAAATTTTTTAAATTGTGGTTACGAGGACGACAAATGTTTCTAATACACCCTGTATAAAAGCACACAATATTTCCGTGCGTAATAGTCATACTGCTGAACTGGACTGTGCAATCTCCTTATCGACTGGAAGAATCATCGGCTAGTCAAAAAATGTTGCTCAAAAGCCGCAAAACGGCATGCAGTCGTGACGAGAACCCGGCTTAAGATCGGTATGAATAGAAAACTGAAACAGTCTATCCTGCTCGCCGATCATTTACTGAAACTTTAAACTGATCTTTAAGACTGTCTACGACTGACCCGACCCTATTGATCGAAAATGATCAAAAGTGGTTGTTGCTATGGTAACCAACGTTACAGTGATATTCGAGTACCTTTCAGAAGTGTCAGCGCACCTTGACCGATAATCTTCGACGAATTTGAAATTTCCATTCCTTCAAATCAAAACGAAACTTGCGACCGACTTTGACCTTATCATTTTAAAGTGTTTCTCAATGAAAAGCCAACACTCGAAATTCATTCTCATTCATTTTTACTGTGTAAGATGAGAAATAACGGAGCAAAATTCCAAAGATTCTCGGCCAGGGTGCACCTAGACTTCTAAAACGATCCCTAAAAAACTATTCACGAATGGCTTTAAAAAAGGAGCTCTCCAAAGATAATTATACTATAGAAACCGTCAAGTTCTACAATGTTCGACCGATAGCTTTACTCGCAGACAGTCTTAACCCTATCAGTACCACGCCCTAGTATATTCGTTCTCGTAACTCGATCAGTCTCACACACAATTTCTATTTCTTTTCATAGTAAAAACGACCTTAAATTGATGAAATCAAGAAAATAATGTTTCACAGAGAGCCTTTAACGAGACCCATTGCAAACTTAAACAGACCGTTGCAAACTTTTGCTACAACGATTAAGAGTGTATAATCTAATGTAAAATCACCTGAAAAGTCTATTGGTGGCATCAGAAAATCATAAAATGCAATAATAAACTCACAAGAGGCGTTTAATGAAATCCAATATGGCGGAGAAATATCGAGCAATCTGTATGCACGCACCGTGAACATCCAAGGATGGCCAACTTTGACAACCTCACTGGAGGTAGAGGTTAAGTGTTTGTTTACGTTGTGATTGGTTGTGATCGATATTGTGAGGTTGGCTATCCTTGGATGCTCGTGGTGCATGCATACAAATTGCTCGATATTTCTCCGCCATCTTGGATTTCATTAAACGCCTCTTGTGAGTTTATTAGTGCATTTTATGACTTTCTGATGTCACCAATGGACTTTTCAGGCGATTTTACATTAGATTAAACACTCTTAATTGTTGTAGCAAATGTTTGCAACAGACCCATTGGAAGGATAGGCAAAATCAATGCAGGGGAGTAAGAATATTCAACTATCCTTTAAAAAGCGGGCTACCGATGATTTCTTTTCGTATAACCTAGGGGCCGATCATTTACTTCATTGATGAATCGATCCTTAATACTGTCTATGAGTGATGCTATTGGTCCAAAATTGTAAAACTTGGCTATGAAATTTAGTTTTACGCATTAACGACATAGTGTGTCCGGCTGTTATGAACGTAAAACCAGGTTTTCTCATTATAAGATACCTCTTTCTCACCCCTCTCGCATGTGTGTCCAAGTATTTTGACCCGCTGATTTCAAATTCGGCATTAGTTTTTACTCAAAACTCATCCTGTTTCCAAAATTTCGAATTTTTTGCTAAGAAGACGTAATTTCGAATTTACGTAAAATCTAGGCCGGTTTAATGAAAACTGATAGCATTTTTGAAATCAGCGTCTCAAAATACTTAAGATACCGATGATGAAGGGAAATTGTAGGCGTAGAATTATTCTAAAACACTAAAAATTAGTAAAATCAACACTCATGGATGGTGAATGTCGCGGACACAATATGTCGTTTTTGATGCTTACTTTATGATACTCATGGTTGGAGTGACAGTTCTTTAAAGGTTATTCGTTTAATGGCTTTTAAAACGTGCACTTGAACGATCGATGGTTACCATAGCAATAACCAAGGTATATAATTTTTGACCAACATCATCACTCATAGACAGTCTTATCGATGAAGTTAATGATCAGCCCCCTGCAAGCCGATCTTTGGAATCAGTGGATAAAACTGGTAGACTGGATAAACGAAGGACTGGTATTGGTCCCTCTACATTGTTTATCGAAAAATATACCTCTGTAAAACCAAGTAGCCCTCCGCTACATTCGATAAGCTATCGACTTTTATCGGCTTGTTTTAAGCAGCCGATTACTTATCATACAGGGCAGAGGGATACTTGGTAACAGAGGTATATTTTTTGATAAACACATTAGAGCGACCAATAGCAGCCCTTCATTTATATCCAGTCTACCAGTTTTATCCACTGATTTCAAAGATCGGCCTGCTGGTCGCAAAAGGGTTAACGATCGATTGAACGATGAATTAAAGAATCAGACCTCTGATCCAACCTTATAAATCGATTTGAATCGATATAAATCGATAATTGCGCGCCGAGCCGCGCGTTCCGCTCTTCATTATCTTTTTACTTGGCTTTATTTCCCGCCTGCATCACCAGCCAGCGGCAGCGAGTCACGCGGGAGCCTTTTGAAAACAGGGTTTGCCGCGCGGGGGCAAGCGAACGCACGCGCGTGATGAAGAAGTCATGATGGTTGAAAAGCCCCGCGCCACCATTAATCAAAGGGGTCGACGCTCTTTTTCACTCACCGGTGAGAGAATGCATCCCGTGAGAATTCCCATCCGATTTCCATTCGCACGCTCTCCGGGTTCGCTTCCGTGAAAATCTCAATTTTGACTCATTCAAAACATCCTTCCATCGTGCACGCGCGGTGCTGCCAAATACGAACTCAAATAAGAAATAAAAAATTAAAAAATTAAAAAAAAAAAAAAAATCATTCAATTCAATGATAGATGACCAAGAAACTTGAGGGCGAAAGAAAAGCGAACGGTTTTTGAGGACATTCGCTACCAAAATTTCACCATAAACCACGTTTATAACTCGGCAATAACTTCAAAAAACCTGTCCCATTAAGGGCCATTTTCTGCCCATCTTTTGGTCAAAAATTAAAAGTCTGAAAGAAGTAAAAACAAACAAACAAACTGTGGATTACGTCTGCTTGGTGGTATGTACAATCTAACAAAAAATATCCATGAAAGGGGTATTAACAACTGGTTTACACATCCGCTTTTGTGTATGATTAAGTCAAGGTTTGCGATTTTTCAGGAAAACCGGCTATTATTTTTTCACAATAAAATAGCAGATTTAGATATGAGTACAGAAGAGTGACAGCTTCTGCTTTAAATGTGTCGTTATCTGCATCATGATAAGAATCTTATCTCCAAGAGAAGCTGTCACTCGCATCCCTAAAACTTAACTTCATAGCCGTAATAGCGATTTATTTCGTCGTTTTTTTCCCAAAGAAACGCAAAACTAGCAATATTCATACACGAATCGAGTGTAAATACAAACCAAATGTTAACACCCCTTACAAAAATATTTTCATTTAGATTAAACCTCCAAGTAAACATAATCCACAGTATATTTTTTACTTTTCGACCAATGGTAGAAAAATGGCCCTTAATGGGACACTATAATCTACATTTCTAACTCACCAATAAATTCGAATTTGTTGATAAATTCTGACGAAATTGTACACTCAAGCTTGTGTTTCAGCACGCTGAATCCAAATGTAGTTTCCGTTTTACATTTAGCTCGATTTCCATTCGAAAATCAGAAATAACTAACACCGAACCTCGACTTGACGAGCCAGTAAAATCCAATAAAATTATGAAAAAAACCATAAATAAAGGATGGATAAAAATGTCACCATGAGCCACATTTCTAACGCATCAATAAATTCAAATTTGTTGACTAATTCTGATGAAATTTCACACTCAAGCGTGGGTTTCAGCACTCTGAATCCAAATGTAACCTCCTTTTCCCAGCATTGTAAGCACAAATTTTCTTCAAAAATCAGTTATTATCAACGCCGAACTTCAATTTGACGAGCCAGTGAGAACCAATTGAATTGTGAAAAAACCCAAAAAGAATGGAAGAAAACTGATTGAGGATTCGGATTCTCCGGCTCCAAATCAGCCCGATAAATAGCTTGCAGGCTAAACAAGGGGGTAGAAGTATAATTTATCACACTTTCTCCAAAAGGTCGGTAAGTTTGTTCGCGAATGTCGGTAATTCATAAATTCCTGGCTAGAAAAATCACAATTCTTGACAGATAAAACGAAAAATCGATTGACAATGTTTCACGGCAGACTCCGGTAAATCTAAATCCAAACTCGTCAAAAACCTTAGTAATCGTCGAATTTTACGGTATTCTTTAATTCGAAAATCATGTTTTTATTAATTTTTAACGTAATTACGTATAATAGTAGGTCTGGCAACGCTCATTGTATTGCGCGACATGTGAAAGAACGAGCAGAAGGGGTCTCATTTCCATTTTTGAACCCTTCGCGAGTACTTACGCTTCGTTGGAAATCTCATATTCGACTCCTTCATAATACCGTGTCTGTCAGGAGAAAACCATTCACTTCTACAGAATGATATTGGTCATTTTATTTACATTCCATCAACTGAAAATCCGCGAACCAGCGACCAAGTCCTTTGAGACGTTATTTCGGCGTATCTAATCCCGCCCCAAACCAGCGTTGGAAAATTATACAGGGTGTTGATTAAAATATGTACCATCTCGAATTTCTCGCGAACGGCTTCGAATTTCATAAAACGCCGAAACACGTCTAAAATATTTTCGAGGGGGACATCTTTTTTGGGGGTCGCCGATTTTGTGGGCCCCCCTGGGGGGCCCCAGGGGGGGGCCCACGACCCTAAATCCCATACTTCAAATGGGGACCCCCAATTTTTATTTAATATTTGGAAAGGTAATAAAATTCTAAGACTTTTGGTGCAAACCGGAAGTCGATATCGTTTTTTGTTTTCGATATATCGAAGGTCAAAGTTCGATATGGACCCATCTTCAAAAATCCGTAACTCCCCTTTGAATGGTCCAAATTGAAAAAACTTTGGGTCTAAATTGCTCTACAGAGCAAGGTCTTTTCAAATAAAACCACGCATTTTCCGAAAAAATTATTTTAAGGGGGGTTTTGGGCCCCTAAATTTTTTTGAAAATTTGAAAATTTGAAGAGGCTGTAAAAAAGAAAGGACTTCAATTTTCAAAAAACGCTGAAACACGGGTCCCATTATTTCAAAGGATACCCCTTTTCTTGGGGTCGGCGATTTTCAGACCCTACAGGGGGGCGGGGGTGGGGGTCACATTCCTCAAAATTTGAAAATTTTAAATGATAACGACCCAGACCCCTGCTTTGTGATATATCGTTAAAAAGATAGTTACAAGCCGAACATTTTGGTGCAAACCGCGGTTCGATATCTTTTTTCGTTCTCGATTAATCGAAGGTCAAAGTTTCATATCGTTCATATCATACATTTGGTCGATATGAAACTTTGACCTTCGATTAATCGAGAACGAAAAAAGATATCGAACCGCGGTTTGCACCAAAATGTTCGGCTTGTAACGATCTTTTTAACGATATATCACAAAGCAGGGGTCTGGGTCGTTATCATTTAAAATTTTCAAATTTTGAGGAATGTGACCCCCACCCCCGCCCTCCCTGTAGGGTCTGAAAATCGCCGACCCCAAGAAAAGGGGTATCCTTTGAAATAATGGGACCCGTGTTTCAGCGTTTTTTGAAAATTGAAGTCCTTTCTTTTTTACAGCCTCTTCAAATTTTCAAATTTTAAAAAAAATTTAGGGGCCCAAAACCCCCCTTAAAATAATTTTTTCGGAAAATGCGTGGTTTTATTTGAAAAGACCTTGCTCTGTAGAGCAATTTAGACCCAAAGTTTTTTCAATTTGGACCATTCAAAGGGGAGTTACGGATTTTTGAAGATGGGTCCATATCGAACTTTGACCTTCGATATATCGAAAACAAAAAACGATATCGACTTCCGGTTTGCACCAAAAGTCTTAGAATTTTATTACCTTTCCAAATATTAAATAAAAATTGGGGGTCCCCATTTGAAGTATGGGATTTAGGGTCGTGGGGCCCCCCCTGGGGGCCCCCCAGGGGGGCCCACAAAATCGGCGACCCCCAAAAAAGATGTCCCCCTCGAAAATATTTTAGACGTGTTTCGGCGTTTTATGAAATTCGAAGCCGTTCGCGAGAAATTCGAGATGGTACATATTTTAATCAACACCCTGTATTCGACCTATACATACAGCATACCCTGGGAGACAGATATGAATCGATTTGATGTTGAATTTGTTATCCGTTCGTAAGATTTCTGAGTACTAAATCGACCGAACTGTACTTAGGTACTTCTATGGAATTATACTATGACCAGCAGGGGCGTAGCCAGTAATTTTCTCTCTCTCTCTCTCTCTCTCTCTCTCTCTCTCTCTCTCTCTCTCTCTCTCTCTCTCTCTCCCTCTCTCTCTCTGTCCACTTAAATTAATTTTTCAGAAAAGGCTGGATGGAGGGAATCTTGTAACTTCAGCCCTTATCTCTGTCTTCTTCAAACATGTGCGTTCAAATCGGCAGAGAAAGTGAGAGAGAAAGATAAATTTCTGGATAACGTTCAATGGACCAATTCCTATTTGTGTCTGTATCTATAATGATGATTCACGATGCCTTAACATGGGCGTGTTGCGTATTCCAAGCAAGTACTTACAAGGGGAGGCTCAGAAGTCGCCGCCTCCGATTTTGAAAACAATTGCACGAAAATGTAGCTAAAGTAAAACAATTAGACCCGTGTTTCTCACTTTTTGCCAAAGGGCCTTCCTAAAGCGTCGGGAATTTTTTGAAAGTTGCCGAAATTCACGTAAATATTCGGAACGCTCTCCGCTCGGGTTTTTTACGTGAATTTCGGCAACTTTCAAAAAATTCCTGACGCTTTAGGAAGGCCCATTGGCAAAACGTGAGAAACACGGGTCCAACAGTTTTACTTTAGCTACATTTTCGTGCAATTGTTTTCAAAATCGGAGGCGGCGACTTCTGAGCTTCCCCTTCTTAGTTGAAGACGATGTGGAAATGAGACGCACTTATTCAAATTCCTAATTAAGAAGGAAATTGGTATCCTTATTTCCGCAAAATTTAAATCGTGTTAATAGTGCATACTTTGATCAGGGTTCTTAATTCCGGCTAGCAAGTAGTACACGAAGGAAAGCCCGTCACGAGTATCGACTTTCAAATCCCCTGATATTTTCCACGATACTCTGGAGTTTTTAGGGGGAAATTGGTGACATTGAGTTGCAAAGGCGGATTCAGCAATCTGGGAATCGTGGATTCTTCCCATTTGAATGTACGAGAAACGATCGATTGGGAAGGGTCGTGGCCGCCTCAAGAATCAATTGTTTCTCATACATTCAAATGGGAAGAATGCATAGTTGCCAAATCACTGGATCCGCCCAATCCAATTTACTGCCCCAATTTACAATTTACATTTCCCGATGAGACGGGATTCTCGTGCAGAAAGTCAAATTGACTGATGATTTTCACCAGTTCGACTCAAAGCACAGATCAACATTGTTTTTTTTTTTAAACTGTTGGATGGTTCTTTTCGGCTATGAATATGACCGAAGACACGACGTGTATTCGTATAATTTTATTCTACGTGTACTTACCTACAATACCTAAGTTTGTTTCTCTTTCGGTTTTGTTACAGAATGAAATGATATGAAAAAAGCAAAAAATAGGATACCACTGCAACCTTGAGATGGATATTCTCTTCCTCTTTAGTGTACAAATAGCTTCGTTGATTAGTTTTTCTGAAACCAAGGCCGTCCATGAACCCAAACATGTTACTACGCTGAAATACAAATGGAAATCGAGTAAGTTCACTAGCATCACAAAACGCTTGATAAATCAATCGAAAGGTATTGCACTGTTCTTTCAAAATCTGTAAAGGTTTTTGAAAAATTCTGAACAGGGTGGTCACAAGGGCCGATACAAAAAAGTTCCAAAAAGCCCCTGTAGGCCTGTAACTCAAAAAATGTGGGGTTTTGGGAAAAAATTTGAAGGAGCAAAATTGTCGCCAATTAATTGCCTCTTCTTTACGAATATTAACTTTTTCTGATACCTTATTTATTGGAGACTTTTTCGAGAAAAATTGAAAACTGTGTTTGAGCCCCCCCCCCCTTCCACCAAGGGCTATTGGGGGCTTTTAAAAATATCAAAAACGGAACATTAGGGGTCAATTCCCCACCTGACTTTTTTGATTCAAATCATTTGGTTCAGTAGTTTTCGAGAAAAATGCCTGATTCGGGTGGTCTGGTCCACCCGGTATAGTATTACAGAAAAAAAGTATAGTATAATAAGTATAAGTATAGTCTTCCCCTGTGGGCCGATCCTTGAAATTCCCGAATTTTGCGTCGACTGGATAAGAATGAAAAGTGGTGATTGGTAGAGACGAGTCACGTGGTTGCCAAGTCTAATCAAAATACATAATTTATCTAATTGGTTAGTAGATGCTCAATACTGCCCAAAAACCAATTAGATATGAATTCTGTATTTTGATTAGACTTGGCAACCAAATGACTCGTCTCCACCAATCACATGTTTCCAGGATTCTGTCGGGCATTTCAAGAATCGGCCCGCTGGACTCTTCGTTTGAGTTTAGTCTCAGTATGATTTAATGAAGCTTCAAAAAGTTTGAACAAGTGATGCAAATAAGCCGCTTCGCAAGGACATTGACCAGAGATAGAACCTTAAATCGAATATGGGCTCCTCTTTACTTTATAAAGCTTGTCGATTTGATCAAATACTGAAATAATGTTATGTATGTGTCTTGCAGGTGAATGGGGAGCCTGTTATGTTCAAACGGGCTGTGGTCAAGGGCTTAAGGAGCGGGAGGTCTGGTGCGTGGAACAAAAAGGGAATCGATCCGCTTCCACGACCGAAATAAGTTTATGTGACCCCGCTGAGGAGCCTCCTAGAACGCTGTCTTGCTTCATAGCCTGTCACCATCATAAAGGTGAGTTCGTGCAGGGGGTTTGCACTTGCGTTATTTATTGCGGCATCCAATGAACTGCTTAATAGAGTGTTAATTTGAGCTACTGCCGATGGCATGGAAGTCCGGGAATTCAAAAGCGGAGGGGATTGAAAAATGAGTTTTTTTTTTTCTTTTTGCTTTCTTTGCTTGAGCCCTTCTCCATAAAAAAGGACCAAAAACAACAAACCAAAGGAAAACAAAAAATAAAAACGACAGAAAGTAAACAGTACAAAAGAAAGAGAATAAATACAACAGAAGAAAAAAGAAAGTTTCCTTCTTACACCGTGAGGAGGGGGCTATAGGTGAACTATTACGACCTTTGGTTTTCCTTTCTTTAAAGCCGTTTTCGAAAAAAGTGGGGGGGGGGGCTGGCTCTCAAAGCCCTCTCCCATAGACCACCACTGGCTACTCTCGGGGGAGATACGAGGGATGTAATTTCCTCTGAAAACGCAAATAAATACCTTTTTGTCGAACTTGCTGCCGGGGAGGGGGGAGTTGCCCAGACCCCCTGAACCCCTTTTCCTAGGCTACGCCACTGGGTTGACTAAAATATTACACAGTTAAGTTTAGTATATTGACTGTAATCCAAGAAAATAACTTCTTATTCATGGAATCGCCTGTAAATCATCGAAATACATCTTTTTCGTGTAAAGACAGTGGCGACTCCATACCCGTTGAGAAAACAATACAGATCCAACAATGTTCTGTCTTACAATACTGACTGCGCAGTATTTTCGTCACATGGGGAAATCATTGGTGGATTGAAAAAAATGCTATTGAGACACAAAAAAGCAAGTAGTATGGTTCCTATTTAGCTTGGTTCAAAACAGATCGATAAATTCAAAATGTGCCATGGGTCACATGTACTATCAGTCAATTAAAGATTGGGACTAAAATATGCGGCTCGAAATGCGCCCGCCCGCTTATCTGACTCGATTTGCTCAGAATCTAGAGCGGTGTTGCCATTCCCAAATAAATGTGCGAAAAATCCGAATCAATTGAGGTGGGCTATAACTGAACAGTTACAGGGGAGATAACGCACCGCAAACCTTCTCGCATGAGGAGCCAATTCTCCGCCGCTCGCCGCCGCGCCGCACTATGTGGTATTTGACCAAAAAAGCTGGCATAAACTCAAAAAAAAAAAGTCGCTATTGGGAAAAACTGTTGTGATATTCGGAATCTACATAGATTTTTGCATTAGAAACTTGTATTTAGCGGGTCTAAACTAGATTAATTAAACTAGAATCCACCAGGGGAAAAATCAGTTTTACCACCATTAAATTTAGCCTCAGCACGAGACTATAATCAAAGTAAAAAAAAAGTGTTTCAAATGAAGTCAGAACAAAATTTTTGTACATGGATCGTCTTCCTGAAGGTATTTAAAATCAGTTTATGCCTATTTTATCCAAATTTAATTTGAATTTGATATTTTTTTGCTATTTCAAAGTTTTTAGCTAAAAACGAAAATTTTCCGATTTTCAAGAGAACTTAAGTTCAATTATCCTGCCACATCCCGCGGGTATATACATGAGAAATGGTAGTCCTTAGTGCGTACTAATAGCCCTTGAAGTCAGAAGTTGCGGAAAAATGCGGCTTTTCCGGGAAAATTAGTTCGAATTTTGCGTTTTTGCACGAAATTCTCGTTTTTACGTGTTGTCAGGGCTACATCCCTACAAGAGTGAAATTTGGCAACACCGTCCAAATGACTTGAAACTCGGTATTCAAGGATACTTTTTAACGCTGAATTCATATTTTGCATCAGTTTTTCAAAATCCAAAAATCCAAGATGGCTGCCGACCGATTAGCCAAAAAATTTGTCGGCGGCCATCTTGGATTTTCAAATTTTGAAAAACTGAGGTGAAATTTGAATTCAGCGTTAAAAAGTACCCACGAATACCAAATTTCAAGTTATTTGGACAGTAGAAACAGTTTATGCCAACTTTTTCGGTCAAATACCACATAGTGCGCCGCCCGCAGCAGCGTCCATTCACTAAAATCTTATTCTTTCAAAATCAGTTCATCGAGATTCGGTGGTCGGTTCTCTCTCCGCTACCTTCTTCCCCCTTCCTATTGGCCCTGTCTCATTTTATCACTCATGCCACTTTTCGTTCGACACTTCACATTTCAAACGTTTTCCTCCGGACCATGTTTCTTTCACCATTTGCCTAAGAATGAATGCAGAGCTTTCCGAATAAGAGCATATTGTAAAAATCTTGGATTTAGGCGTCTGGCCGTCTGTAGAAGAAATTTCTCGCTGGCGGGAGGGGGGATTTAAATGCACTTTCCAGCTGATTTTCTCTAAGTCCCTATATGTAGAGAGTTAAGACAAGGCAGGGGCGGATCCAGAAAAGTCTCAAAGGATGGGCCATTTTTGTAACGTGAAGGGGGGGCCCTCCCTTATAAAATTTTGAAAATTTTAGCTTCTCTAAAGCCAATTTGAGGCATCTTTTAACGGTTCACTCATCATTTTTATACTACCTCATTTCAATTTTTGTTAGTAAAAGGGGGTCAAGGGTAAAAGTTTGGAACGGCTGATATTTTACATCATTGACCTCTCTATCAACACAAAACTATTTAATCAGCAACCCCCCCCCCCCAACTCCCCCAATTATCTTGTTCTTATGAGCTCGAGTAATCTTTTCCTTCCTCCTCACTAGGTTTGCTCCCGGCTCCCACTTTTCATTCAAATTTTGGAATGCCAGCTACCTATATTTTTTGCATTTTCGTAGAAAATGGATGTCTAGTAAATGAAATTAAGACCCTATTCTCCCCCCCCCCCCTCAAAACCTAGTATAATATACCTACGGTTACTTAAAGGCTTTTGTTTTTCTCTTCTCTTTTTCTTTTGCTTTTCCCTCTCTTTCTTTTCCTCTAACTGCTTTTTTTTTGGGTCCGAGGGGGGGGGGGGCATGCCGCCGTGGCCCCCCTCTGGATCCGCCCATGAGACAAGAAGGTAGTCAACTTCTGATTGGTCGATGAATTTTAGGCTCTACGGACACCGCCATTGGATGCGATTTTGCACTTTTGTTCTGTTTACCAACGGTCTTTTACAGATAAGAATTAATTTGCGATGAATCTGTTAATTTTAATAATGAATGTCAATAAGAATGTCTATAAATCTCAAAAGAATCATTAAAAACGTTAATACATGTTGATCAACAAAAGGAGGGAAAGATTACATCGTTACAAACTTAGCGGAACTGTAATCTTTGCAGTGGAGCAAAACACAACAACGGCCTCAGCATAATGTAAAAAAATGTGTAAAATCGCATCCAATGGCGGCGCCCATGATTTCACTTGTCTTGACTCTCTTAATATAGGGACTCTGATTTTCTCTAGAGTCCCTCATACCAGCCGTTTTGCGCATAGTTAATTTATTTTTCAATTCACCGATGATTCCACCCGTTGAAAAAAGATTACACAGTTCAGTTTAGTGTATGAGATGGTAATGCACGAATATATTCGTATTCGCATCTGTAATCTTTCCTCGACCGGTGGGGTCGTCGATGACTTTAAAAAAACTTGCGGATATTTTAATTAATTTACGGCGTTTCCACCGATTGAAAAAATATTACGGATCGAAGTATTTTTGTGCAGTGCAGTCATACACTGCACTGAACTGTGTAATCTTTTTTCAACTGGTGGAATCATCGGTGAATTGAAAATTTTCATTAATTATACGCAAAACGGCAGCTCTGCCTCATATTCAGGGACTCTAATTTTCTCTTAATTCGATTTACTCTCAATTTTTTATATGCCAAGGAGTGGTGTGGGGGGGGGGGGGTGTTTTACGGGCTCTCTTTGGACTTCCATGATCTTGAATAATGCAGATTCTCATTTCTTCAGAAGGTAATGAAAGATGGGTGGTATGTCGATTGCAATTAATTATTGTAAAGTAACACATCTAGCCCTCGCGAACGGGGGGGGGGGCGATCTGGGGAATTACGCCCCCGTTGACCCCTTTTTCCTTTCTCTTCCCTTTCCCTCCCTTCTCCCTCTTTTCCCCTTTTTTGGCTGAACGGAGAGGAGGGGGGTCACCCCCCCTTTCCCCCGGTATTCGCCAATGATTGTCGTCGTAAGCGCCGAAACCTTTCCTCTTTTAAATGATTTAACTCATTTGAGACTAATAATAAAGCTTATACTTTCAGAGGCAGCTTTTGAGGAAGGGGGTCTTGCCTCGGGTGGCATTATGTTATGATCTATAATCTTTGACAAACTGGGTTTATCGATTTCTTTCATCGATCACTTTTCAAAAGTAATCGAGGTGGATTTCAGCCTTAATCAGGTGTTCCGATTTTATTGAACTTATGATGAAATTCAATATACAATCAATGTAATTCATCAAAACACGATTAGTTCCTTTGAGTTCAGCACCCCTAAAAACTCCCCCCCAACCCATATCTAAGAGGTTTGAAAATCAACCCAGATGTGAGGAAGCGATTACCATTTACCGTGCCCACCTCTGCTTTAAACCCCTCCCCCCTCCCTAAAGTTGATTAATGGGTTCTGGTGAATATTTATGCAAGTAGGAGAAAGAAATGCTTTGTTAGAGGGGCGAATACGATTTAGTAAGGTAGAAGACGAGACTTTCCTGTCAACAATTGACAGTTAAAATCAAAGGAGAAAACTAAACTGGGTCATGAATTTGAGACGGGAAAAAATTATGTCCTGATAAAACTGCGACCTTAAAAATTAAAAAAATATTCTCCATGAAAAATTTGAGTAAAAGTTTTACGAAAGGCAATGCTAATTTCTACTCCATAGTCCACCTGCCTGTTAATTACGTTTGTTTTTATCATTTATGACCCAAAATGTCCTTCGGTAACATGTCTTAGAGGAGTTTTTGATATTAAATGTAAGCGCTTGACTTAAACTTAAAAACTCAAATGAGCTTTGAAACCAATGGATCAAAGCAAAAGAAAAAAAATGGATAAACTTTCTTTTCCGCCGAAATCACTTCCCATCCATGCTTCAAAACGTGACAATTTATTGCTGTCCCTTCGCAGAAATTCTATCTCATTGTTAATTTGCCTTCGGTCCAGATGATCAACTGCACTGAAGTATGAAAAGAAGGTATCAAAAGCTAAACCCTTGAAGAGTAAAAAGTTATATTTGGTAGTACTGGTGAGGCTAATTTTTTAATCGGAACAAACCGGAATTTTTTAATCGGAACAACGGAGCACTCCCGTCTTTTTATTTTGACCTGGTGTTTTTTAACGAGTCCCAAAACGATGATCAAAGTCCAGTATTTTGTCGCTATGATAGTATTTTTTCCGTGGATGTCGGGGGGGGGGGGTACTAGAAGGGAACCAACGAGAGGGGAGATGGGTGGCGGCGAGCGTGTCTGCCCCGGAAACCCTTAAAAGTCGCCCTTACTTGATAGAAAATTGCCAAAATATTCTTTCAAAGACACTACAAATTTCAAAATCTAGAGGGGTGATCTCCTCCCTCCCCCAGGAAATCTTCTAGATCCGCCACAATTGCTGCTCCAAATTAAATTCTGAATGATACTTTGAACGTCTCTGATAATTCAAAAAGTTTCCCGGGCAACAGATCATAATGTGTCAACAGTCATCAGCCTAATGAAAGATCCACATAATTTTCCTAAAGGGCGAGGGGGGGGGGGCACGTTTTAGACATGGCAATTTTTAGCGTCCAAAAAGCATTACAAGATCATTATACGATGGAAAAGGGCAATTTTAACGCTTTTTGAGAATGGGGAAGGGGGGGAGCACATGCCCTCGTGCCTCCTGGATCCACGCAATATCATCATCGACGGAAGCGCAACCCAAAAAAGTCTTTCTATAGTCTTAAGGGAGGATTTGTCCCAAAAATTGTCGGCACTGACTCAATGATATTTGTGTTGTGGAGGAGGGGGGCCATCATCGCTGAAAACCAATTTTTACAACACACGAGTAACGAGTCACTGATAGTCTATTGAATGAAAAGAAGAAATAGTGAGTTGAACTGACAATGAGAGTTGAAGCAGCGTGGAAGGAGTAGGGGAGGGGGAGGAGGGGTTGACGACAGTGCGACTGTGTCGTTTGGACACGATGGCCAGCTTTTAGGTGAAACTGCACTGGTCGGAAAAGAGACGGCGCAGATCGGAGACGGATAGCCGCTCTCGACGAGGCACGCTTATCTGCTCGCTCATATTTGTTATGAGTGAAGGCCCTGCGGTTTATATTCCACTCCCCTCGCTACCCCACCCTTATCGCTCACCGTTAGCACAAGCTGGCAACACTGCTGCGAATTTCCGAGAGTTTCTCCCCTTATCGCTAATTCCTCAAGCTCCGAGTGTCCGAGCCCAAATAGTTTAGTCCCAATCTTTAATTGACTGATAGTACTTACGTGTACTAAAATCGACAGATTTCACTTTCAACGCTTGATTCTTGGGCAGTCCGGAGAAAATTACAATGGTAGAATCTCTACTGTGATCTGTACCGTAAAAACCGAGATATTGTAAACTCCGTCCTCAAACGCTGACTTCCGACAAAAACCCATGTTAAAATGTTTGACTGATTTGCATAATTATTGCGCTCGACTGCCACGAAAACAGTTCCGCTAGAAAAACCACAAATAAAACAAAGGGTGGCGATCGTCCTAAAAAATCCACAGAACAAAGTGTTATTGTGAGTGCTTCTGACTAGTTAACCGGGTTACCAATTTTATCTGGACCAAACTAAACTCCAATTGTCTAGTAAAAAATATCAGTGCGTTTCACTCATAAGAAACAACGGCAATAACACTTTGAAAAATGCATTGAATAACAGGAGCATACCCTCTGTTTCAGAGCTGTCGTTTTGCTAAAACTTGATGGCAATACATTCTATTCACCGATGATTCTACCAGTTGAGAAAAGATTACACAGTTCAGTTCAGTGTATGGCTGTAATGCATAGAAATACTCGCATCTGTAATCTTTTATCAGCCGGTGGAGGCGTCGATGACTTTAAAAAACTTGAGGATTTATTAATAATTAAATGGAGACTGCGCCGATTGAGAAAAGATTACAGATTATAGTATTTTCGTGCATTACGGTCATATACTGAGCTGAACTTAGTAATCTTTTCTCGACCGGTGATATCATCGATGAATCGAAAACGGCAGCTCGGCTCTGTTTACGTAGTGTTTTGAAGCTCTTCAATTACTAATACATGTCGAGCTAAAGTCCTCTTCGGGTGCCTGAGTGGCCAGATCAACTTTTTTGTAAGGGGGGGGGGGGGGCAGTCAATAAATCCAAAAGGTGGAGCTTATGATGCCACCTTTAATGTAGACTGAAATATCAACACTTCTTTGATTGCAGAATATTTGACGTGGAAAACGGACGAATGGGGCCCGTGCAAAATGTCGGAGAACCAACTCGCCCTTGATAGCACAGGCGTGAGGTCGAGAAATGTCTCTTGCGTCATCACTTCCGGCGAAAGTTCAATGGTGAGAAAGCGAAGTCAATTTAATTAATCTCGCAAATGCTTCCTCGTTCCCCACGTTTTTGATTATACAAGGGTTAAAGCTAGACCCAAATTGGCTTCCACCAACCGTTCCCAATGATTTGATGAAATGGAAGATTAGCAAGATATCTCGCACGGAACGATGGTTCGAAGCATTCGTTTCACCGTATGTCTTTCGAAGCGCATCACTGCGTTGTCAGCAGACACTGGCAAGCGTAGTGTGTAATCCAGCAACGTTGAATTTTCCCATTTTGAACGCACCAAAAAGGTCGGATTCGAGTGTATCTACACGACCTACAGATCGATCTATTATTTCAAGGGTTTCAAAAGACGAAATGCAACGTTGCTAGATTTGCACGCTATGACACAAATGGGAGCACTCGTCCGTTTACGATTTAAGTGAATAAATCGTCAAAATCGAAAGAAAACGCAATCACCGAGCAACATTACAAAAGAATCAGGAGTCGAGGTAGGACATTGCGAGCTGGCCTAATAACTCAAATCACCAATGACATTTTCAACATTTGTCAACTACATAATATTGATTAGAGGGTACGACTCACGCGACTTCCTTTTCAGATCATTCGATACCATGTTTTCTTCGGCCAAAACGAATGAAATAACTCAAGTCACAGGCACCATTTTTCCCTTCTTTTTGGTAGTTTTATCTTGAATGTTTAACAACTCGAAATGTAAAAAGTCCAGGCGAACTTGTGAAAATTCGTCCAAATAAAATCAATAGAAGGTTTTAATTTTGTAAGAACGTGGATTTCTATATCAATTCATGACTCATAAATGACGCAGGCAAATCAAACTTAGGCAATTTAGAATTAGCTTGTAAAATACCTACGAAATTTACAATCTACTTGTAAAATGCCTAAGCAGCTTACAATCTTCACACTTCACCAAGGCAATTTACCAGTGTTTATTAATTGCCTATAGGCATCTGGTTGTCTCGATTTCAGGCAATTTTCAAGCTGGGACAATAAACAAACGTTAGACTATATTTACGAGACATAAAAGTTCTAATCATTTGTGATCTTCAGATTTCAGCCATAGTCGATGAGGAGAACTGTCTAGAAAAGTTCCCGCGGCCTCTGACCGAAGAAGACTGCGTGATTCCGGTGGCCCAGGACTGCGTGGTAACCGAGCCAAGTGATTGGACCCCTTGCTGCGATGGAATCCAATACAGAACTCTCAGCGTCCTGGTCCCGCCTGCAAACGGAGGGCAACCTTGTCCAGAGGTACGAGCTCAATCCATACTACTGCAAGTAACTGATTCTAGTTCTAATTCTAACGTATCTAACAGTCCAATATTTCTAAGAATTGACTTGCACTTACTTAAGGTGATTCCAGGCGAAACTTTCCGAGATTTACGAGAAACTTCTATAGTTCGTGATACAAGAGTAGGGCAGATGACAAATTCTCAGCGTAAAATTTCTGAATATTACCTGAGAAAATAACACACAAAAATGACTCTATTAATCACAAGACATAATAAGGTTTAAAACATAAAACATAACACGTAAAACAATAAAGATCAAGAACAAGAAAAAGAACAAAAATGATGAAACTGATTCCAGGCGAAACTTTTCTAGATGTCATATTCGACCTTTCACAAGAGCTCAAATGAATATGGTGGAACGTCGCCAAATTGCTCTCATCGCCACTATCTGTTATACATTCAGTACTATTGACGAATTAAAGATTGTCGCGAGATTTTTACACACATGCAGTACTGGGTGGGAGTGTAGGACTGATCTTCTACCGCCCCAACCGCATTGGCCTCTCGCCTGCAAGGTGTGAGGAGTATGGAGAGGAAGGCGAAACTTAGTTCAGAAAAATTTCGCCACAGTCTTTAATTCATCGATAGTACACCACAAACATCGTGTTGGTAGAGCTCGTTACAGATGTGGAGTCGATTTCGCCGGAAATCTATGAAATTTTTCCTGCGTTACGTGTCGTATTATATTTTAAAATTGACTGAAAATGAATTTAGGAGCTTTAGGTTTACTTTAGCTCGTTAAACCTTTTACAGCCAGCTTACTCAGACATATCACTACTCGAGAACTTTGCTCAAATGAAGTGGAATGTTCCTACTCCATAGTGTTTAACTTGGCTGTGCCAATAACTGAAGGCGCTTGGCGAAACATTATTTTGCTAATATCAATGAAGTGGGTGGGGGGGGGGGCGTTATGTGTGTTAACCGCCATTAGAACATTGAAATTGAGTAAGGCAGATCTAGTTAGGAAAACGAATATACTCATCATATGCGCGGTCTTGAAAGGGTTGAAGAGCATTTGAAATCACACTGTCAGAGCCTCGGGCAATGGGTCTGTTGTAAACTGTTTCCGCAGTATCACGAAGGGTCGATTCCGACTTAAAATCGCGTGAAAATAACATTGAAAGCACCAACAGTTTCAACATTCACTCACAATGTCGACGAATGTGTTCAACTGAATTCAAATATGGCAGTCAAATGAGTTGATCACAATGAGGGAGTCCCATCTAATTGTAACTTCCAATGCTGAGTAAAGTCTTTCATTGCGGAGAAAGTTGCCGTTAGATGGGACTCCCCCATTGTGACTTACTCATTCAACCGCCATCTTTGAATCCTGTTAAAAGCTTTTAGAGAGTTTGTGAGTGGATTTAGAGACTTTTCGATGCTTTCAATATAATTATTACGCGATTTTACGAGTAAGTATAAATCTACCATCCATATTCCATGACACTAGCAAAAGGTCAGAAACGACCTGTCTACGTTTCAACTGGAAAGAATAAGCGTAGAAATTTGATTTGCCGAAGATTAAGATCTAGATAGTTGACACTAAATTGGTTGTATTTTCTGGTTCATTCATCTAGCTGAGTGAATGGCGATCATGCGATGGAGACGATAAGTCTTGTAACCTACGTACGCCAGGATACCGGCTCAAGGTGGATAAGTGGAGCAGTTGTACCAACACCAAGGTCGAGTACGAGCGACCTGACGGAGAGACGTCGGACACATCGGTCCTGTCCGACTCGGTGACCGCCGATAACTATTACAAACATTGGCCTCAAGTCGGCACACAAAAGCGCAACCTGATATGTTACAACGCCTCTGGAAGTATCGTCAATGTTGGGTAAATAAAATGAGTAATTTTATTAAAACTCTTCGTGACATAGTGGTTAGACTGGGTGACCACATATTAAAAAGGTATTTCTGGCCATCTGTCATGGTGGTTAGGCATAATAACCACATAATATGATTACGGGA
This sequence comes from Trialeurodes vaporariorum, assembly GCA_011764245.1. NCBI lineage: Eukaryota > Metazoa > Arthropoda > Insecta > Hemiptera > Aleyrodidae > Trialeurodes > Trialeurodes vaporariorum. The sequence continues at coordinate 25,824,886 of VMOF01000379.1, forward strand.
AGGGTGTACCAACGTGGGTATCCCAAGCAACACTTAGACTGAAAAACCCTCCACTAGTCATTCCATACTTTTGTGTGGGGATACGTAAAAAAATAAAAATGGAAACCAAGAAAGTGAGTGTGTCATAGTGGTTACTTCTTGTACTATCAGTCAATTAAAGATTGGGACTAAAATATGCGGCTCGAAATGCGCCCGCCCGCTTATCTGACTCGATTTGCTCAGAATCTAGAGCGGTGTTGCCATTCCCAAATAAATGTGCGAAAAAGCTGAATCAATTGAGGTGGGCTATAACTGAACAGTTACAGGGGAGATAACGCACCGCAAACCTTCTCGCATGAGGAGCCAATTCTCCGCCGCTCGCCGCCGCGCCGCGCCGCCCGCAGCAGCGTCCATTCACTAAAATCTTATTCTTTCAAAATCAGTTCATCGAGATTCGGTGGTCGGTTCTCTCTCCGCTACCTTCTTCCCCCTTCTTATTGGCCCTGTCTCATTTTATCACTCATGCCACTTTTCGTTCGACACTTCACATTTCAAACGTTTTCCTCCGGACCATGTTTCTTTCACCATTTGCCTAAGAATGAATGCAGAGCTTCCCGAATAAGAGCATATTGTAAAAATCTTGGATTTAGGCGTCTGGCCGTCTGTAGAAGAAATTTCTCGCTGGCGGGAGGGGGGATTTAAATGCACTTTCCAGCTGATTTTCTCTAAGTCCCTATATGTAGAGAGTTAAGACAAGACAGGGGCGGATCCAGAAAAGTCTCAAAGGATGGGCCATTTTTGTAACGTGAAGGGGGGGCCCTCCCTTATAAAATTTTGAAAATTTTAGCTTCTCTAAAGCCAATTTGAGGCATCTTTTAACGGTTCACTCATCATTTTTATACTACCTCATTTCAATTTTTGTTAGTAAAAGGGGGTCAAGGGTAAAAGTTTGGAACGGCTGATATTTTACATCATTGACCTCTCTATCAACACAAAACTATTTAATCAGCAACCCCCCCCCCCCCCCAACACCCCCAATTATCTTGTTCTTATGAGCTCGAGTAAACTTTTCCTTCCTCCTCACTAGGTTTGCTCCCGGCTCCCACTTTTCATTCAAATTTTGGAATGCCAGCTACCTATATTTTTTGCATTTTCGTAGAAAATGGTTGTCTAGTGAATGAAATTAAGACCCTATTCTCCCCCCCCCCCCTCAAAACCTAGTATAATATACCTACGGTTACTTAAAGGCTTTTGTTTTTTCTCTTATCTTTTTCTTTTGCTTTTCCCTCTCTTTCTCTTCCTCTAACTGCTTTTTTTGGGGTCCAAGGGGGGGGGGGCATGCCGCCGTGGCCCCCCCTCTGGATCCGCCCATGAGACAAGAAGGTAGTCAACTTCTGATTGGTCGATGAATTTTAGGCTCTACGGACACCGCCATTGGATGCGATTTTGCACTTTCGTTCTGTTTACCAACGGTCTTTTACAGATAAGAGTTAATTTGCGATGAATCTGTTAATTTTAATAATGAATGTCAATAAGAATGTCTATAAATCTCAAAAGAATCATTAAAAGCGTTAATACATGTTGATCAACAAAAGGAGGGAAAGATTACATCGTTACAAACTTAGCGGAACTGTAATCTTTGCAGTGGAGCAAAACACAACAACGGCCTCAGCATAATGTAAAAAAATTTGTAAAATCGCATCCAATGGCGGCGCCCATGATTTCACTTGTCTTGACTCTCTACATATAGGGACTCTGATTTTCTCTAGAGTCCCTCATACCAGAGCTGCCGTTTTGCGCATAGTTAATTTATTTTTCAATTCACCGATGATTCCACCCGTTAAAAAAAATTACACAGTTCAGTTTAGTGTATGAGATGGTAATGCACGAATATATTCGTATTCGCATCTGTAATCTTTCCTCGACCGGTGGGGTCGTCGATGACTTTAAAAAACTTGCGGATATTTTAATTAATTTACGGCGTTTCCACCGATTGAAAAAATATTACGGATCGAAGTATTTTTGTGCAGTGCAGTCATACACTGCACTGAACTGTGTAATCTTTTTTCAACTGGTGGAATCATCGGTGAATTAAAAATTTTTCATTAATTATACGCAAAACGGCAGCTCTGCCTCATATTCAGGGACTCTAATTTTCTCTTAATTCGATTTACTCTAAATTTTTTTATATGCCAAGGAGTGGTGTGGGGGGGGGGTGTTTTTACGGGCTCTCTTTGGACTTCCATGATCTTGAATAATGCAGATTCTCATTTCTTCAGAAGGTAATGAAAGATGGGTGGTATATCGATTGCAATTAATTATTGTAAAGTAACACACCTAGCCCTCGCGAACGGGGGGGGCGATCTGGGGAATTACGCCCCCGTTGCCCCCTTTTTCCTTTCTTTTCCCCTTTTCCCTCCCTTCTCCCTCTTTTCCCCTTTTTTGGCTGAACGGAGGGGAGGGGGGTCCCCCCCCCTTTCCCCCCGGTATTCGCCAATGATTGTCGTCGTAAGCGCCGAAACCTTTCCTCTTTTAAATGATTTAACTCATTTGAGACTAATAATAAAGCTTATACTTTCAGAGGCATTTTTGAGGAAGGGGGTCTTGCCTCGGGTGGCATTATGTTATGATCTATAATCTTTGACAAACTGGGTTTATCGATTTCTTTCATCGATCACTTTTCAAAAGTAATCGAGGTGGCTTTCAGCCTTAATCAGGTGTTCCGATTTTATTGAACTTATGATGAAATTCAATAAACAATCAATGTAATTCATCAAAACACGATTAGTTCCTTTGAATTCAGCACCCCAAAAAACCCCCCCCCCCAAACCCCTTTCTAAGAGGTTTGAAAATCAACCCAGATGTGAGGAAGCGATTACCATTTACCGTGCCCACCTCTGCTTTAAACCCCTCCCCCCTCCCTAAAGTTGATTAATGGGTTCTGGTGAATATTTATGCAAGTAGGAGAAAGAAATGCTTTGTTAGAGGGGCGAATACGATTTAGTAAGGTAGAAGACGAGACTTTCCTGTCAACAATTGACAATTAAAATCAAAGGAGAAAACTAAACTGGGTCATGAATTTGAGACGGGAAAAAATTATATCCTGAAAAAACTGCGCCCTTTAAAAAATTTAAAAAAATATTCTCCATAAAAAATTTTGAGAAAAAGTTTTACGAAAGGCAATGCTAATTTCTACTTCATAGTCCACCTGCCTGTTAATTACGTTTTTTTTTATCATTTATGACCCAAAATGTCCTTCGGTAACATGTCTTAGAGGAGTTTTTGATATTAAATGTAAGCGCTTGACTTAAACTTAAAAACTCAAATGAGCTTTGAAACCAATGGATCAAAGCAAAAGAAAAAAAATGGATAAACTTTCTTTTCCGCTGAAATCACTTCCCATCCATGCTTCAAAACGTGACAATTTATTGCTGTCCCTTCGCAGAAATTCTATCTCATTGTTAATTTGCCTTCGGTCCAGATGATCAACTGCACTTGAAGTATGAAAAGAAGGTATCAAAAGCTAAACCCTTGAAGAGTAAAAAGTTATATTTGGTAGTACTGGTGAGGCTAATTTTTAATCGGAAAAAACCCGGGAAATTTTTTTAATCGGAACAACGGAACACTCCCGTTTTTTTATTGCGGTTAGCCAATGCGGTTCGAGTGTTTCATCAAAACAGAAGGGAACACAAACCCATGCCAACGAGCAACGAGTCGATCCACCGATCAAGCGCAGTTTCTTGCGTTCTACTGAGATATAACTTTAAACCCGTAAGTTTCGCTGTAATCCTGGGTTTCTTGACCTGGTGTTTTTTTAAAGAGTCCCAAAACGATGATCAAAGTCCAGTATTTTTTCGCTATGATAGTATTTTTTTTCCCTGGATGTCGGGGGGGGGGGGGGGGGGACTAGAAAGGGGAACCCGAGGGGGGAGGGGGGGCGGCGTGTTGCCCCGGAAAAACCCCTTAAAAACGCCCTTACTTGAAAAAAGCCAAAATACCCAAAAACACTACAAATTTTAAAATCTAGAGGGGGGGATCCCCTCCCCCCGGAAATTTTTTCCGCCACAATTTTCCCAAAATTAAAACTGAATTTTTGAACGTCTCTGATAATTAAAAAAGTTTCCCGGGCAACAGATCATAATGTGTCAACAGTCATCAGCCTAATGAAAGATCCACATAATTTTTTTAAAGAGCGGGGGGGGGGGGCACGTTTTAGACATGGCAATTTTTAGCGTCCAAAAAGCATTACAAGATCATTATACGATGGAAAAGGGTTTTTAACGCTTTTTGAGAATGGGGAAGGGGGGGAAACACATGCCCTCGTGCCTCCTGGATCCACGCAATATCATCATCGACGGAAGCGCAACCCCAAAAAAATCTTTCTATAGTCTTAAGGGAGGATTTGTCCCAAAAATTGTCGGCACTGACTCAATGATATTTGTGTTGTGGAGGGGGGGGCCCTCATCGCTGAAAACCAATTTTTACAACAAACGAGTAACGAGGCACTGAAAGTCTATTGAATGAAAAGAAGAAATAGTGAGTTGAACTGACAATGAGAGTTGAAGCAGCGTGGAAGGAGTATGGGGGGGGGGAGGGGGGGGTTGACGACAGTGCGACTGTGTCGTTTGGACACGATGGCCAGCTTTTAGGTGAAACTGCACTGGTCGGAAAAGAGACGGCGCAGATCGGAGACGGATAGCCGCTCTCGACGAGGCACGCTTATCTGCTCGCTCATTTTTTATGAGTGAAGGCCCTGCGGTTTTATTCCACCCCCTCGCTACCCCACCCTTATCGCTCACCGTTAGCACAAGCTGGCAACACTGCTGCGAATTTCCGAGAGTTTCTCCCCTTATCTCTAATTCCTCAAGCGCCGAGTGTCCGAGCCCAAATAGTTTAGTCCCAATTTTAATTGACTGATAGTACACGCGTTGTTTCTCTATAAAGGGGAGATGGGAAAGTTCTGGGAAAAAAAAAAAAAAAAAATGGAGGTCATATTTGGTCCTAAAGAGATAGAAAAATCACTTTAAAAAAAAAAAAAAAAAAAACAAAAAAAAAAAAAAAAAACAAAAAAGGGGGTGCACCCAACACGATTGTGTTGGAAGAGCGTGCCCTGAAACGCAGTAATGTATGACTGAAAGCATATATTTTTTGGCGGCACTGATATCTTAAACCAAACTAAAAAATTTTTAAAATGAGGGTCAGTCAACAACAAAGCATACAAGGCTGCCAACATTTCTTACAGTGGCTACTATCACCTGTTTCAGACCAAAAGCTTTGCACTTACTTCCTACACTTCCCATACATCATCTTGTATGAACATAGAAACACATGAAATCTCACCAACCCCCCTTCAGTACGCGTCAGAAAAATAAATGATAACAATATATCAAATTTAAATAGCGACCAAACAAAATATACTCCGACCATAAAGCATAGACAAAGGGAAAATAAAAAACTTACCTAGATACTTTGATTACGGAACAATATGTTAAACATCACTAGAGAACTCTATCACACCTACGTTCAGTAGCGTACGCAGGATTTTTTTTGGGAGGGGCTCGCACTGATAAGCGTTTGACTGAAAATTTTTCCCCCCCCCTCCACCCCCCAAAAAACGGAGGTCTGGGGGGGGGGCTTCCCCCTTTGCCCCCCCCCCCCGCGCACGGGGGCCCGGGCCCCCCCAGGCCCCGGCGGGAACTTTGGTCATCTCCGGACCGTATATGATTTGAACCTTTCTCCCTCCTCATGGATTTCAGTTTTAGTGTTTTATGTTTCATTATTAAACCCCCTTTGTTTTTATGATTTTTGGGGATCAATCCATCAACCACTAAGCCCCCCCCCCTTTATTTTGTTTTTGAAGCATCACGCATCACAACAGAGCTTAGCCCCCCCCCCCTCTCTCTTTCGAGTTTATTTGATTATTATGATTTCGATGCCAGTCTGTCTTATTTTATTACAAATGTTATACCAACTTGTGATTGTTTTGTTTTAAATTCAAAATTTTCCCGTTTGGATATTCATTTTTCGCCATCAGGTTTGTCTGACGCCTGGTACCCCATCAAAAGTATATTTTAAAAAAAATAAAGTAGAAAATTTAAAAATCTTTCTTTTTTTAAAAATCTTTAATTATTCTCAATCTTTTTCCCTTTTTTTTAAATTTTTTCCCCCTTTTTTTCACCCCCCAACAACTTTTTTTCTTTCTTTTTTTTTTTTTTCTATTTTTTTATTTTTTTTTTTTTTTTTTTCTTCTTTTTATTTATTTTTTTTATTTTTTTTTATTTTTTTTTATTTTTTCATATATTTTACTCTAATTTTTTTTAACATCTTTATCTTACTTTATTATTATTTTTTAATTTTTTAATAATTTTTTGGGGTTCCCCCACAAATTTTTCTTTATAAAACCCCATCATTTTTGTTTTTTCTATTTTTTTTTATTTATTTTTTTTTTTTGATAAATAAAATTTATTATTATTATTATTTTTTAATTTAGCATCGTTTTTTTTTTTTTTTTTGCGATGTCTTGTTTTCCTTGTTTGAGTATGGCCTCTCCTAATCAGCATCTCAACTTGAGTTGTTTCGGACCGACGAACGCGTTTCGCGGGCGAAACTTTCCCCCCTCGCGTCTCACTGCGCGGCTCCACTCCTCGCACGCTTTGCGGCGCGTACCGCGCGTCGCGTCTTGCATTTCGCGTCACCTTGCCTGCGCTGCGTCGCGCTGCGTTGCCGTGCACCACCCTCCTCTCCTCTCGTCTATTCCTCTTTACGCACCTTCGTTGCTGTGGACGATTGGAGCGCGGAGTCTCTACGCAATATCTGTAGCTTTGTTTCTCCTCTTTCCCCTGTTTCGTGTTGTCGGTGCGTTTGAAACATGACTGACGGAGCTAGTGGACTCGTCTCAAAAGCTACTTCAGCTGCTGAATTAAAATTAAAATCAGAAAAAGAAAATAAAACAAGATCCAAGGACAGGAGAACGAGCTATTAAGTGTCTCAGTTCAAGAAATATAATTGTTGTTTGCACTTAAATTAAAAATTTAGTTTTTGTCTCAACTTTGCTCTCAATCTCTCACTCATTCCTCTCTCTCTCTCTCTCTCTCTCTCTCTCTCCTCTCTCTCTCTCTCTCTCTCTCTCTCTCTCTCTCTCTCTCCTCTCTCTCTCTCTCTCCTCTCTCCCCCCCCCCTTCTCTACCTGAGCTGCTGATGCGTTGAAAGAGTTGGAGTTTGAAAAAGAGTTCCTCACTGATCGAAGAGCCCACATCTATAGCCAAGCTCAAACTATTTTTGATAAGTCATCAGCACTAACCCCAAAAAGCGCGGCTCTATTCAAAATTCAAAAAGACCGGCTCCTCAAATTGCAAGATGAATTTGACAAAGTACAAGATGATGTTCTCCGGTTAAATGTAAAGTTACAAACCGGATCGAAAATAGACGTAAACAAAAATACTGATTCATTTACCGGTATCGTTGACAAGGCTCAGGAAGATTATCTGAAAAAGCTCGAAAAATCAGTCGACGATGCCGATCCACCCCCTCAATCCTCTCACGTGCGCCTCCCCAAGCTTGATTTACCAAGATTCACTGGTACTCTCACCGACTGGTCGAGGTTCTGTAGTTTATTCGAAGCCTCGATCCACAATTCAGCCACGCTTAATGAGGTTGAAAAATTTTCATATTTGTTGCGTCTTCTCGACGGAGAACCCCTTTCTCTCATAAAAACCCTCGAGTTGACTAAGGAAAATTATCTAATAGCTTGGGATTTATTGACAGGAAGGTACCAAAACGAAAGGCGACATATCTCACATCATTTCAGCGGTTTACTTGATCTCCCGAATCTTTCCAACAGTACGCTACCTACGTTCCTCTCACCATTCGAGAGCATACGCACGCGTTGGCGGCGCTCAAGCGTCCTGACACAACGTACGCTCCTATGTTGGTGACTGTCCTTTGGCGAAAGTTTGC
>VMOF01000379.1:26433320-26617760 GCA_011764245.1 Trialeurodes vaporariorum
TTTGAAAATTTTGATCCAGTTTCTTATGGGAAAACTCACGAGAGAGTGAGCATTTGTTTGGAGCCAATTTTTTACGTGGCATCACACTAAACACTAAACAGGTCTATTGTAATTTGTGTCTAGTTTTTGTTTTGCTCACAGTCAGCATAAATTTCACTGATCTCTTATTAAGTTATTAGCTCTCTGTATTATTAGTTGGAGATTATTGATGAAATAATAAATCTTTTTAAAAGGTACTTTGTTTTTATACTTAATGTTTCTCTTTTTCTTATTTTTGTTTTTCTATTTTCACAAAGGTTTATGATTATTTCTTGTTTGTTGAGAAATTGTCTTGAATTTTATTTTCGTAATTTGCTTTTAAAGTTTCCATCTTAAAAGGCTGCTACGGTCCTACCTCAATTTTGTTTTTTCAGAATAGACTGCAGATTAGTTAAAGAACACCTAGTTTTATTAGTTTGAGACCACATCTTGACTTTCATGTCAACGTCTTTCACGTGTTTCTTGCCGTGTCTTTCTTTGATTAAATTTCCCGTTCAGTCTTTAGTGAAAGAACGCAAATCTTTATTACTTTGTTTATACATACAGTTATATTTCTCTCTTATTTTTGTATAGCTTTATAGAAAGAGCCCTCGAGAAGGGTGAGTTCTGTGGCGCTGCCTTCTTAGACGTGGCACAGGCCTTTGATAAGGTTCTTCATAAGCTATTAATAGATAAACTTGCCAAAAATTTACCACTATGTCATGTAAAATTACTTAAATCATATCTACAAAATCGTTACTTTCATGTTAGTGTAGGTGAGGAATTATCGGGGAGGAGAAGAGTTATGGCCGGTGTGCCACAAGGCTCAGTCTTGGGCCCACTCCTATACCTCCTCTTTACCTCAAATATTCCAACTCCTTCGGGTAAATCATTATTAGCCAAAGGACATTACCCAAAATGGGCCTTTTTACCCCTGAGAGCGAAACGTATAAAACTTTCAGGGATGATAGAGGAGTAAATCAGCGTTCCGAATCTGGCCTCTTTTTTGATTTTGGACGAAGGGAAAGGGAGGGAGGGGAGTCCAAAGTTAGACACTTCAAACGCCCATAACTTTTGAACGAATGAAGATATGATGATGTACTTTCTGCGAAAAGATAGATCTTTTAAAGACCTTTCGATTGATGTGTATGATATTTGCCTCATTGTAATTTTTTATCGATTTATCGATGTTTTTTCGATTTTTTTGAAATCGGGTTTTCAGTTTTTTTAATCGTGGAAGTTTGGCAACGCACGAATCATCACAAATTGTTTCCATAATAAAAGTAGACGCACTTTGCTAAAAAATGGTTTAAACCGCATGCTGGGGAAATGCCTTGAAGCGGAGTTATGAGAGTTCAAAGTTGGCGCTTTCGCGAAAAAGGCCGCCCCGAGGGGCGTACTACAGGTGGTAGAAGTTGGCATAAACTGTTCTTCCCGTCCAAATGACTTGAAATTTGGTATTCTGGGGTATTTTTTAACGCTGAATCTAAATTTTGCATCAGTTTTTCAAAATTAAAAAATCCAAGAAGGCTGCCGACCAAATTTCCGAAAAAATTAGTCGGCAGCCATCTTGGATTTTTTAATTTTGAAAAACTGATGCAAAATTTGGATTCAGCGTTAAAAAATACCCCAGAATACTAAATTTCAAGTCATTTGGACGGGAAGAACAGTTTATGCCAACTTCTACCACCTGTAGTACGCCCCTCGGGGCGGCCTTTTTCGCGAAAGCGCCAACTTTGAACTCTCATAACTCCGCTTCAAAGCATTTCCCCAGCATGCGGTTTAAACCATTTTTTAGCAAATTGCGTCTACTTTTATTATGGAAACAATTTGTGATGATTCGTGCGTTGCCAAACTTCCACGATTAAAAAAACTGAAAACCCGATTTCAAAAAAATCGAAAAAACATCGATAAATCGATAAAAAATTACAATGAGGCAAATATCATACACATCAATCGAAAGGTCTTTAAAAGATCTATCTTTTCGCAGGAAGTACATCATCATATCTTCATTCGTTCAAAAGTTATGGGCGTTTGAAGTGTCTAACTTTGGACTCCCCTCCCTCCCTTTCCCTTCGTCCAAAATCAAAAAATAGGCCAGATTCGGAACGCTGATTTACTCCTCTATCATCTCTGAAAGTTTTATACATTTCGCTCTCAGGGGTAAAAAGGCCCATTTTGGGTAATGTCCTTTGCCGACGACACGGCATATCTAGCATCTGATCAGGATCAAAATGTTGTCACTAATGTAATTAATTCCAACCTAAATAAAATTGAATCGTGGATTGACTCAGAAGATACAAAATTAAATGTTGATAAAACTATATATACCATTTTCTCATATAGGCCTATTAAATACTTACCAGTTTCCCTTTGTAATAATCTCATACCTATTTCTACTATTGCCAAATACCTAGGCTTAAATTTAGATGTAAAACTAAAATGGAAAGAGCACATTAAAATGAAACGTACTCAATGTAATCTTAAAGTTAACAAACTTAGATGGCTACTGGGTCATCGATCCTCTCTTAGCCTTGACAATAAAATCCTAATATATAAGCAACTAATACGTCCTACTTGGGCGTATGGCTGTCAGCTTTGGGGCTGTGCTGCCCTTTCTAACTTAAAAATAATCCAAGTTTTTCAAAACAAAACCTTACGCCTCATTTCTGGTGCCAGATGGTACGAAAGAAATGAGGGTATTCATAGGGACTTAGGCGTTGAGTTGGTGTGCGAGTTTGTCTCCAAAGTAGCTTATCGTTATGAAATGAGACTCCACTCGCATCCTAATTCGGAAGCGCTAATGCTTTTAGAAACTTGCACTGATTTAAGAAGACTTAAACGCAGAAAAATTTGGGACTTGGCGTATTGCTACGATATCCTTTAGTTACCAGGGTGTAACAAATAACTTAAAAATGTAATGTATTTCTCTGTTATATATTGTTTATTTTTCTTGCAATAATCTTAATATCTATGTAAATGAACAAAATTTCTTTCAAATCATTGTATAAATTTCTCCAGTGGCGAGAAGATTACTTTGCTCAATAAAAAAAAAAAAAAAATTGTATGTTTTTGTGTTTTGACGAAAGTCATAATTATTTCTTGTTTGTTGAGTAATTGTCTTGAGTTTTAGTTTTGTAATTTGCTTTTTAAGTTTCCATCTTAAAAGGCTGCTATGGTCCTACCTCAACTTTGTTTTTTCAGAATAGACTGCATATTAGTTAGAGAATACCTAGTTTTATTAATTTGACAGCACATCTTGACTTTCACGTCGTCTTTCAGGCGTTTCTTGTCGTGCCTTTCTTTGATTAAATTTCCTATTCAAAGTTCTTAGTGAAAGAACACAAATCTTTATGCTTTGTTTATATAAACACTGGCTTTTTTTCTTTTTTTTTTTTTTCTTTTCATTTTACGAATAAAACACGCTTCTTTTTTTTCCGTTTCCATTCCTGACATCAAAAATATCTCTGATATTACATATTTTTACATTCTTTCTGATTTGTCTCTTCTGTTATTCCAGGTCACTGCCATTATGCCACCCAAAAATCGAAACAGGAAAAAAAAACGAACACTTTCGGAAACAGCTCCGGCAAACCAACCCGATGATACGGATACGGTGATTGTCTTATGGCAACGTCAATTGCTCGTAGCGCTATCTACCGCTACTCGTCGTACTTCAGCTTCGACTAAAATGCGATAGGGAGCGGTACTATCGTAGCTGCAAAAATGCGCGCGATTTTTCAAGGTCGCACAAATCACAATTTCTCCCAACCCTTCCGAACTAAAGAATGCAAGCAACGTATCTTCAGTCTCGTGCGCCAGTGGTTGAAACAAACTGGCCACTGGCTTGTTCCTCTCTTCTTTTTGTTTGTTTTTGTGTTTTGACGAAAGTCTTGATTAGTTTTCGTTTGTTGAGAAATTGTTTTGAATTTTATTTTTGTAATTTACTTTTTAAGTTTCCAATTTTTATACATTTTTTTTTTTTTTTTTTTTTTTTTTTTTTTTTTTTTTTTTATAAATTTCTTATAGAGTTACTTGATATTTTTCGATCACTCTTTTACTTATTACATGCTTCCAGTAATTCAAAATAATTACGGGGCAGAAGCAAATTTAAAGTACAGTGCATGCCTTGACATTTTTGGGTTATATTTACTGGAAGAAATGCAAATTTTTGTGGGGTCAAGTTTATCAGTAGGATGATCGGATGAAAAAATGTCTGCTAGAATTATGCGTCAAAAGATAATGCAATTTTGTCAAAAGAATAAGGCGAGATTTCGTAGAAACTAGAAACAATACGAGAGTTACATCAAAAATAAGTAACTTTAATGCAAGAGCTAAGTAAAACTGTTCTGTTCCATTTCAAAAACAAAGAACCAAAGAACTGCTTCGAGAACCGTGCTCTTTTTTACTGATAAAGCTAATTTTTCACGCGATGGTAACGCTAACTACCATAATAATCATGTATGAGCTGAAGAAAATCCACATGCGATTGTTGTAAAAAATAATCAACAAAAATTGTCCGTTAATGTTTGGGATGGTACTATCGGAGACTACTTGATCGGTCCGGTCTTCTTAAAAAGGAGGAAACACATACACAAGGCTCGGGGCGGCACGGTTCCGTTTGCTTTGCATGAAATCCAATGGAGAGGTACAGCTTTGTCCGGCACGTCGCGCGTCGCCGCACGGTTTCGAGAACCACCGGACCACAACCTGGAGCCGTATGCTTTGCCTCTAGGAGCAAAATTTGACGGATGCGGCCAGTGTGTTTTGTTTAAGTGAGTTTACACATTTACATTTGAAATTCCTCTATGATTCACGGACCATGTGGCAATGTGAATAGAAACTGTCCATGCGTGATTCAGGGAAAATGCAGTAAAAATTTCCCAAAAAGTTTTGTTGTTGAAACGAAAACCGGCCAAACTGGCATTGTACTTTAAAGACGTAGATCACCAGAACAGGGAGGTTGGTTTCGTTTGTCCAATCAAAAATTTCGATATTGATAATAGATGGGTTGTTCCTCACAGTCCAATACTATCGAAAATTTTTCATGCTCATGTTAATGTTGATAAAATTAACAACGTTAAAGCAGTTAAATATTTTTGTAAATACAGGGTGTGAGGAAAGTCTCCCCCCCCCCCCCGTCTAACTTTTGAACGGTTGAACATAAAAAAACGAAACTCGGGGGATGTTTATAACTTAATGGGAACTACTTTTTGGCGTATCCAAAATTTCGGGGGGGGCGCCCCTAAGGGGGGGTTTCGCCCCCTAACTCAAAATTTTCAAATGGCAACCCCTATCTTGTGATACCTCCTTTTAAAGGGCGTATAATTCTAAGACTTTTGGCGCAAACCGGAGATCGATATCGTTTTTCGTATTCGATATATCGATAGTCAAAGTTCGATTTCGACCCATTTTCAAAAAATCAGAACTCCCACTTGAAAAGTCGGAATTTAGAAAACTAGGAGTCGGAAATACTCTAAAAAGCAAGTACTTTTCAGAAAAAAATACAGTTTTGATATTAGTCTAGTCTTAGAGCCCCCCAAAATTATTTAAAAAAATGACCCCTCAGGGGGGCTATCTCAAAAATTCCGAGCCACGACCCCTATCGAGTGATACATCGCTTAAAAGAGCACACAAAACTGAGCATTTTGGCGCAAACCGCAGGTCGATATCGTTTTTGGTTTTTGATATGTCGAATGACAAAGTTGGATTTGCCAATGGGTAAAAATCCAACTTTGTCCTTCGATATATCGAAAACCAAAAACGATATCGACCTGCGGTTTGCGCCAAAATGCTCAGTTTTGTGTGCTCTTTTAAGCGATGTATCACTCGATAGGGGTCGTGGCTCGGAATTTTTGAGATAGCCCCCCTGAGGGGTCATTTTTTTAAATAATTTTGGGGGGCTCTAAGACTAGACTAATATCAAAACTGTATTTTTTTCTGAAAAGTACTTACTTTTTAGAGTATTTCCGACTCCTAGTTTTCTAAATTCCGACTTTTCAAGTGGGAGTTCTGATTTTTTGAAAATGGGTCGAAATCGAACTTTGACTATCGATATATCGAATACGAAAAACGATATCGATCTCCGGTTTGCGCCAAAAGTCTTAGAATTATACGCCCTTTAAAAGGAGGTATCACAAGATAGGGGTTGCCATTTGAAAATTTTGAGTTAGGGGGCGAAACCCCCCCTTCGGGGCGCCCCCCCTGAAATTTTGGATACGCCAAAAAGTAGTTCCCATTAAGTTATAAACATCCCCCGAGTTTCGTTTTTTTATGTTCAACCGTTCAAAAGTTAGACGGGGGGGGGAGACTTTCCTCACACCCTGTATGTTCATAAAAGGCCGAACAGGCAACCGTCACAATCGAAGACAATAATGACGAGATCAAAAGCTATCAATCGGGTACTTACAAAAACTCTGGGTAGCTCAACTACAGTATTTTGGGGTCATCTTCCTACCAACCAATCTGTCAGGGGTACTAAAGCTTTTTTTCTCTCTATTTTCTATGCACATCGACCCCAATGATCAGGAAATGAGTTAAAATCGCTTTACGCTTGGCCTTAACTATTCTCTGAGCTTGTAATTTTGGAGCTTTCGAACATTACTCCCCTTTGCTTTGCAATCTGGAAGTTAAAAGTCACCCATTGTTAATGGAGCTGTTGCAAACTTTCGCTACATGCTTATTCATAGTTGATTTAGCGGTAACACCTTGTAAAAATGACTATGTACGTATAAGCGGAAAAAAATCAAAAATCCACTCGCAAACTCATAAAATGCTTTCAAATGCGAGACCATAGTGGCGGTGATTACCGCCGAAATCTCATGGCAATTGTATGCTTCTTACTCTTGTGCGGTGTCGCAAGAATACCTCGTGAGGAATGAGCTCAATGAGATAGGGAAACCCTATGTAATAGGCGGTAATCACCGCCATTACGATCTCGCGTTTGAAAGCATTTTATGAGTTTGTGAGTGGATTTTGTGATTTTTTCGTGCATTTATCGTCATTTTTCGAAATTTTGATCTCTGATATTTCAAAAAGGTGTCCGTAAAGAATGAGAAAATCTGAACTGTAGGTACCTACGTATAATGATGAATTGAGATTGAATATTTTGTTGCAACATTTATAGGTTTCTCAAAAGTCAAAAACCCATTTCTCTCTTTTAGCCTTGACAATTTCTTTTGTTTTCGTTTCTGTTATTTTTGTTTATATCCTTTGGACCTTTACTCTTTCTCAGAGCCGGATTTAATGCGGGGCGACCAGGGCGCGTGCCCCGGGGCCCCCACACGGAAAAAAAACTACGGTGAAATTAACCATACGATAGCTGATTTTGGCACCTGCTAGATGTTATGGCAATGTTAACCAAAAGTATACTATGTTTTGACTAGGTACTAGGTGATGTTACCTGATTGCATGTCGAATTTACTCAAAGTATCGGTAAATGTACCATACTTCTGGTCAAGTTTACCATAACATCTAGCAGGTGCCAAAATCAGCTATCCTATGGTTAATTTCACTAATCTTTTTTTTCCGTGCACTACAAAGCAGGTCCTTTTTACTTTCTCATTTTTTTTTTGGTAATGATGGTTGATGAACTTTCTTTTTTCTATCATTACAAAATTAGCCTCGCGGTTTTCACCGTTGGGCTTCAAAAAAAAAGGAGGTATTCATCGGCAGATTGTTTTACAAATTTCCCAGCAGTGAGTATGTATAATATACATATATTCTATTCAAATTTTGGAAGAAAAAAAAAATATGTTCATAAGCATTAACTCGAAAAAGAGCTTTCAAACGCGCTAAAGTTTTTGAAAATTGGTTTACTTGGATGCTCATACTGGTCAATTAAACACTGAAAAGTTACTTCTCCTTTGGACGTACAAATAAGAAAAAAATTGATTTTAACAAAGTTATGGTTTTTCATGATTCTTTGATAAAAAAATTAATCAGTGTTGAGGTATACTATGATACTTTATTAGTAGGTACAGTGGTTTGCACATTAAGATTGGAAAAGGATAATGAAAATTCTGTACCATAATTCGAAACGACCTCCCAAAAAACAAATACAAAGTTTGATTAGCTGGATATGAATGTTCCCGACTTCATCAAAACTTCTGACTGGCCCTCCGGAAGTCCAGATCTTAACCCGTTGGACTATTTGTAAAAAATAAACTAAAAATAAGACTATATAAACTAACATTTGAAAATGTCGCCAAAATATCATCAAGAAATATTTGGATGACATTTTGTTGAAAATGTCTCTCAAATATTTATAGATTAATATCCAAGAAACATCTTCAAAATAACTAAACATTGTCTCCAAAATATTTCATTGCAATGTCGTCAAGTTTTTGGAAAAATAGCTGTTGTCACAATATCGCCACGATATCGCTGGTGAATATTTACATCGCCCAGGAGACATTTTCACGATATTTTCAAAATATTTCTTTTCTAACTGGGTACATTCTTTTATTTGCTTTTTACAGTTTTTTTATCTCATGAATTTTCTGTTCCGAAAGTTGCAAAAATAGATCAAAGGTTGGGGAAATAGGTGAAAAATTCTAATTTCGCGGGCTCCTGTCCCTTACACTCCAGGATTTTCTTCCTCCCCCACCCCCAAGTAATCGAGAAAACTAGTTAACGTCAAGAGGGGGTCTGAGAAAAAGTGAACATGTTTTCCACAGTGTTGTAGTCATAATGATTGCTTTTATTCTGTTTCAGGTCCAGGAAATTTTTGAATCCTACGAAATAAAGGCATTTGCATCAATTTCATGCATCTTTTCCATGGATTCCCTTCTCTTGTCGTTGTCTTACGTGCTATGAAAGGGTCTTCATCAATTTAACGCTCTTACCATCATTGCCTGTTATCCTTTGTCATTGCCGAGTGCCTCTGTGGATTTATGAGTCTCACTGGTTGGACTGAAATAATATGGCCTATCCAAAATGAAATATTTAAAATAATAGGAGAATGAATTAATACTGCAGCAATAAGTACCTAGATACTAAACTGTTTGCACTCATGCTCAGTCCAAAATAAAATTAAAGTTTTGTAAATAAAAAATGTAAATAAAATTAAATAAAAATATAAAAAAAATAATAATAAAAAAAAAATCATTTAATTCTAGACAAAATTAAGTTTCAAAGAATGGTTTTACGTTTATTATTTTATGATTCGACCTGGGGGCCCACGGATTCCATCGCAGTGGCCGGTCAAACTCAATATCGAAGTGAAACGAACGTTTGCTTGTGATTGGCGCGAAAGCACGGGTCCAGCCCATATATAACTGCGGCTGGCCGCCAACTGACCACCAGTCTCCAGTCTCGCTCGGAAGAGAGCCCAGGAAGCAGCCAAGATCAATCAAGAAGCAAGAATCAAGTTCCAGTCCAAGCCGCAGCAAGCCGTCCAGTCCAGCCGTTTTTGAAGAAGCCGAACGGAGACCAGTCCAAGCTTTGTGCACCTAAAGGGGTGTCTCCACCTGCGAATGTAAAAGCGCGAATAAACTGATTGAGCCAATGAGCTGCCTTGAAGTCGATAGGTCGAGTTCGATGTATCGACAACAAAGAAGCTCATTGGCTCAATCAGTCTATTCGCGCTTTTAAATTCGCAGGTGGAGAAACCCCTTAAGACTTGAGCCGTCGATCAAGGTCACAAAGCGCGGACTGCCGGCCAACAGTCAAAGCCACCAGGTGTACTGTTTACCACCAGGCCGCAGGCGGATCGGATCAGAAGATAGAAGGCGACCAGCACGATCTATACGTGAAGTGGAGCACTAGTTCTAAACGCGAGACGCGGGAACTTTGACTATCACCTGCAGCGCCATCTCACCGCAAGCTCTAAACGCGAGATCGCAGGAGCTTTGAAAGTCAGTGTAAGTATAACGTGGAGCTTCTCTCCGTTCGCCCCGATGGAAGGTCAGGCTTCCGTCGGTAGGCCGGCGGCGCCGGCTTTTTTAAAGCGTGGGTTGTTTTGTTAGGATTATATTTTACCTGACAAATAAAAGTAATTTTATTTTTTTGACGCTTCAAGTCAACGCATTAAAGGCCGCCGGCTCACTCTGGGCTTAGATTTTCTAAAAAACAAGTTTAAGTTCTCTTTTCCTCCCTCTCCTGCGCCATGCGCATCGCCGGGCATCGGGCCTTGGGACTAGGGGGTGGGGAATAGGGTGGTCCTCCTAATAGTAAAATGTAGGTTCATTTTTTTAGTACAATAAAAGTAGTTCATTCAACATAAACAAAAAAAAAAATTATTGTTACTGTTACATGATATTTGTGAATTTTATTTATATTCACTTTGTTCTGTGCGTTTTTTTTTTTTTTTTTTTTTTTTGTGGGGAGATATTGTATTCAATCAAAGTTCTTTTTTCTCTCAATCAAAAACTATATTCCTGAATACAATAAATTAAAGATAGTGGTTTTTTACGATCATCTTTGTCTCATTATTATTATTATTACTTTCAAGTAAGAACCCTACATGTATGCTGATTTTTTTGGCGTCTATCAGCATTACAATATTAGTATAGGTACCAGTTGCGGCTCTTGACATTTGGCAACAACGTTTTTTATCCATTTCATTCTACGTAAAACAATCGATTCGACAGTGTATCAGCGCTTCACCAGCATTCGATTGTTTTACATTGAGCCAAATGGAGGAAAAACATCATGGCCGAATTGGACGAGCCGCCACTGATCGACACTGCTGCCAAAGTATCAGTGCTTCGACGTTGAGCCAAATTATTGCTGATTGCTTCACTAATATCGATTTCTTACAAGCTTATTTGTACGTTGCTATCCACACAAACCAAATTAATTTAAGTGGGTCTGAGTCTCACAATGGGGGTCCAGTACTCCTGATATTGAAAGGGAGCAGGGGGTAAGAAATAATCCATGGGAGTGTGGGCATCCACACAAGACTGGTTAAAATTTGACCTTTTTAGCTGCAATTTTTTTTACCATTCTCTCTGAAAAAAGTTTCTTTTGAAGACATGTTATTATTTGACCAGCATACTAAGAGTTTTGAGGGTACGGATCAGGGAAAAGAGAGATTAAAGGAAAGGCAAACTTACGATTTTGGTGAAAAGTCCTCACAAACTTTGTTTAAAAAAAAAAATCCCATTATCCTCTGCGACGTTATTTGAGGAATACAAATGACCGGAAAGGATTTCATTTAACTGCGTAGATGAGCTTTGTACTTGAAGGGGGGGGGCGTTGTTTGTTTGGAGATTTTTCTCGCCTCGAAAAACAGCAACAAAAAAAAAAAAAACAAAAAATAAAAAAGGGGTAGAAACAAAAACAAACAAACTAAAATCAAACTGCACAGAATTCCATGACATCAACTTTCAACCAAAGAAAGAAAAAATCGTAACGAGCTGTCACCTCCTAAAAAAAACGTGGTGACTAGTTGCTCAACACAGCACGCCCCCCCCCCCCCCTTGAAGACCCCTGGATGCATCTACTAACTTCTTGGTTTTTTTCAGAATTCAACAAAACCTCGCACAGCCCCCTCCCACGTAAAACCACGTAAAAAAGCATTTATTACTTTTTCTGCCAACGAGGATGTGCAGAATTACCCCTTAGTCGGAGTGTACCCCCCCCCCCCCCCCAATCATGGGCGCTAAAAGAAACTAATCCAGCAGATTCTCGAGTGAGATAAACCCGCGGCACTATACTCTGTTCAAGATAAGAAGGCGGGTGAGAATTCAGGTAGTAATACACTATTTAGCAACAGTGCGGCTATACCGGCTACTCCAACCCTTCGCAGTGGCCGTTGTTCTTCCGACTTCTCTCTTGGCACGGAGAATTTCCAAGAACCGACGGACTCTAACATTTACACACGTCCAGTAAAAATTGCGAACGGTCAAAAATACGAACGAAATTTTCGCCCTAAAGGGCCAAAACTCGGCAAAAATAGTCGACTTTGAATAATGAAGACTCTCATAAATTCGATAATAGACGAAATATTCTGACTTTAATTCCGACTGAAAAATACGAATTTCTGAGAGTCATCAATATTCAAAGTCGACTATTTTTGCCGAGTTTCGGCCCTTTAGGGCAAAAATTTCGTCCGTTTTCTCGTATTTTTCACCGTTCGCGATTTTTACTGGACGTGTGTAAATTGGTGAGTCTGTCGGTTCTTGGAAATCCTCCGTGCCAAGAGAGAGATCGGGAGAACAACGGACACTGCAAAGGGTTGGAGTAGCCAGCATAGCCACACTGTTGCTAAATAGTGCATTACTACCTGAATTCTCACCCGCCTTCTTATCTTGAACAGAGTATAGCCTTCTTCGTGAGAATTGCATGCGTCGAAAACGAATGAGGAACGTGTGTAAAAGTGTAGAGGGCCGAAACTAGGGACCCTAGCCGAAATGAGAGAAAGGAGTGGATACTGGATACCTACGGAATGTTCTTTTCAAAAAGCCGACGTGCGAATTCAAGATAAGCAGGTAAGAAGGGAGGGAAATATTGTCTTTGTTCCGCATGCGCGGTCGTCGGTCAAGGCCCTATTCTACCTGAGACTTTAGTCGCCGGATGTAGCGTCAGCGTCGGGAATATCAGGTGGAGGAGGGAAGATCCGGGATCTAGCGTCAAGTCGCTAGAAGTAGGATCGAATCTTACTTTTTTAGCTTCTAGTGCAACGTTGAGCTCCCGAGTTTCATCAATATCCCTGTGTCATCTTTAATTCGGCTGAAAACAACCAAGACAACCATCATCCGCGGTTCTTGTTATTATTATTACTTCTTTGTTTCCTCAACAATGGAGCGGTGGAGCATAGCTCAACTAAATGCGTGCTTAGACTTATGAATGAATTATAATTCCCTTTGGGACATCGGTTCCAACTTGTACCGAAACAGAAACCTCAAAGAGAAGAATCTCACAGATCTCAAAAACGATCTTCTATCGTCCAACCTCAATTTCCCCGCAGATCTGGATGAAAAACGTTTGAAAGGAAAAATTAAAGCGATCCTCAACGTAATGAAAAACGCAAACTGCAACCGATACAACGATAATAATAATAACGAAGACCACGTGAAAAATGACCGACGATTTCGGTAAACAAATGAGTGGTGAGAGGCACCGTTTGCATCGGAGACGCGCGTCAAGTCGCCTAGGTGGAAGGGAGTTTTCAGCTTCTTGACGCTAGATCCGGCGACAAAAGTCTCAGGTGGAATAGGGCCTTCACTCGGGGATCGTGAAAAGTTGTGGGGGCATTTTGGCAACTAGGAATCGTCTATCAAACTGTCACTTCGTCCGGTGTTTGATGAATGCCGAATTGTTGCTCATTTTAGAGCGCGACGTGGTGGCAGAATCAGGAAACTTTCGCTTTGGAATCACCTTAAGGTGATTCCATGGCGAACTCCCGAGAATTTTAATCCGATAGATGGCGTTACTTGTCGCTGGCTCCGAAAATAGCTGTTTTTTGACGGTTTTTGGCTGTTTTCTCTGAACAGAGGAATAATAGACAAAAAATCGGAATGTCAGCACCTGCTTAATTTTTTGAGCTATAAACGGGCCAAATTGGTTCTAAAATAAAGGCGTAACTATGCAAAGAAAAAATCATGTGTAATTTGGAGTTGTATCAGTAAAAGTTACATGTTTCTGTTTCACTTGTAATCTTTACTGATACAACTCCAAATTACACATGATTTTTTCTTTGCATAGTTACGCCTTTATTTCAGAACCAACTTGGCCCGTTAATGGCTCAAAAAATCAAGCAGATGGTGACATTCCGATTTTTTGTCTATTATTCATCTGTTCAGAGAAAACAGCCAAAAACCGTCAAAAAACGGCTATTTTCGGAGCCAGCGACAAGTAACGCCATCTATCGGATTAAAATTCTCGGGAGTTTGCCATGGAATCACCTAAAGGTGATTCTAGGCGAAGCTATTCCAGATTTCAATCCGATGGATAGCGCCACCAGTCGCTTTTCAGAAAAGTCGTGTTTTTCGCGTTTTAAACTGAGACCATAGATAAAACACAAAATCCAAGAACGTCAGCACCTGCAAATTATTTTTTTAAGATTTTTTAAACCCAAAATGAGCAAAATTGGTTAAGAATTAAAGCCGTATATTGTGAAATTCGTTTCGCCATAAGCTTAGTGAGTGAGAGTGAGCGCGAGTGATAATCGGTCTATTTGCCTCACTCGCACTCATTGAGGCCTATGGGAATTTTTGTATTTCATAATTTCCGGCTTTATTTTTGAATTTTTCAGCT
This sequence comes from Trialeurodes vaporariorum, assembly GCA_011764245.1. Taxonomy (NCBI): domain Eukaryota; kingdom Metazoa; phylum Arthropoda; class Insecta; order Hemiptera; family Aleyrodidae; genus Trialeurodes; species Trialeurodes vaporariorum. Next base: position 26,447,541 of record VMOF01000379.1, read on the forward strand.
TGAAACTTTCAGGGTATCTTCCTGAAGTATGCTCGCAGGTGCTGATGTTCCTCGAAGTGTTTTTAGCGTGAATTCGTCAATTTTAGCCGAAAACCGTTGAATTTTTGAGCAACGCGACGCGACTTGGTGTCCACAGTCAGAACTAATCGACCCAAGAATCACCTTAACTTGCTATCACTTCTTTTGGTGAATTGACTTTCATCGGTGTTTTCACAAGGTGCAGCTCAAAATACAACACAGAAAAGCAGGTTGGGTACTATTTCGCAGAGGTTTACGTCCTATTGCACCGGCAATATTTTGGGAAAAATATCGTAAACTAGTGGGGCACCCTAGGCATAGGATGTTGCAAACTTTTGCGGAAAGCTATTTAAGGGGGCCCTTTTGAATCGGGGCCGACATTTTCTTTTACTCTCCGAAGTACCTGCTCTTTTTATCTCTCTCTCTCTCTCTCTCTCTCTCTCTCCTCTCTCTCTCTCCTCTCTCTCTCTCCTCTCTCTCTCTCCCCCTCTCCCCCCCCCCCTCTCCTCCCTCTCTCCTCCCTCTCCTCCCCCTCCCTCCTCTCTCCCCTCCCTCTCTCCCCCTCTCCCCTCCTCTCTCTCTCTCTCTCTCTCTCTCTCTCTCTCTCTCTCTCTCTCTCTCTCTCTCTCTCTCTCTCTCTCTCTCGTTGTAAATTTTGATGTAGGTAAGTAATCAGGTGAGGGAGGGGTCAATATGAAGCATGGACGATGAGACACAACAGTGGTAGTGGGGTGAACAAACAAGCGGTTGGGAGGGATTGCAATAGGAAGTAGTTCTATCAATGCGCGCTGACAAGGGGAGGCTCAGAAGTCGCCGCCTCCGATTTTGAAGACAATTGCACGAAAATGTAGCTAAAGTAAAACTATTAGACCCGTGTTTCTCACTTTTTGCCAATGGGCCTTCCTAAAGCGTCAGGAAAATTCAAAGTTGCCGAAATTCACGTAAAAACCCCGAGCGGAGAGCGTTCCAAATATTTACGTGAATTTCGGCAACTTTTAAAAAATTCCTGACGCTTTAGGAAGGCCCATTGGCAAAAAGTGAGAAACACGGGTCTAATAGTTTTACTTTAGCTACATTTTCGTGCAATTGTTTTCAAAATCGGAGGCGGCGACTTCTGAGCCTCCCCTTGTGAGTCGAGCGATCCGGCCGAGAAGGTTTCCAGTAGGCGTAGTGGTAAAGTGGCCTACTACGTACGAGGATACGAAGCACCGGGCAAATAGTCCCCAACTTTAGACGCGAATATCTCGAAATCCTGTCATTATTTTTTTTCCGCCCGTGAGAGCTTTCTCTCAGGAGACACTTTTACGCAACATATTTCAATTTAAAAAAAATTGACTGGGAGCCAGTTCCTATAAGCAAATCGCGGGGTCCTTCGGCTTACGCGTTGCAGAGATATCGCGGATTTTTCACACCCGTCTCTCCTTCAAACGTGCCCACCTTTTTACGCGCTGCGAAGCTTCACAGAAAACATTTTAATGCTTTGAAAAAGTAAAATATAGCTATTATTTTATTGAAACAATTCAAAACATTGTTGTGAGGCATCCCACCTCATTTTTTGACATGGTCCCTCGCTAGATTTTTGAATTTTTTATATCGGTGCAACAATTTCTGTGTACAGCCGTCGTAAATTTCTCTCCCCATACTCCTGAACCAGTGAACCAGGTTTTGACGCAAGCTGTTAATCTAGCTTCAATTCAAGATGATTGCGCTTTCAGTACTGACCGAAAGTTTGAAGATCGATACAAATTGGATCATTCCATCAGTAGAAGAGTAGTCTATTCAGTAAACAACATGCATTTAGGAGTTATTGAGATGTCTGATCCGGAGATAAGCGCATCGCCTGCCGAAACTTGCCGTCTTCTGTAGCGCGTGAAAAGGTGGGCACGTTTGAAGGAGAGACAGGTGGGGAAAATCCACGATATCTCCGCAACGCGTTGGCCAAATTTGAAAAACTAAAGCTCGTTAGAAAGCTGAAAGTACGTACGCTTCAACGCTGGGGTGGTTTTTTTCTAGGATTGATAATTCCTGAGAAAAAAAAAAAAAATAGGTAAACTTACTTTAAAATCCACCCTCGTAAAGTCTGTTTCATTTAAATAGAAGCTTGAGCTCGACTCTTTCCCCTACGAGTTTTACCCTCTCTCTCGTACCTGCGATAACTCGAGACCTGCCCCATCGGTCGGGGATTTCGTCCTTCACAATGGACAGTCAGCTATCCAAAGGACAGTCTATTGTGACGGAGCGGAATCCCCGACCGACGGGATGGGTCTCGAGTCATCACAGGTACGAGAGAGAGGGTAAAACTCGTAGGGGAAAGAGTCGAGCTCAAGCTTCTATTTAAATGAAATGGACTATAGTTCACGATGTCAGAGTAGCAACGTCTGAACAAACACCCCCCCCCCCCCAATCCAAATCAATAAAATTCATTGCGTGGTCATTGAATGTGAAACAGAATGATGAAACTTAAGTTAGATGAAAAATAAAAATATTCCATCCTGGAATTTGAAGGGGGGGGGCATTTCCTTAAATGGCGTTAAGTGGATAGGTAAACAGGATTATGAGTTGTTTAAGTTGCTCGTTTAAAACAGAATAAATCCACATTTAGTTTACATAGTAACATGATGCTGTTTAAGCAAATGGGATTATAATTGATTGATTAATTAATTATACAATTTTCCCAATAAAAATATAACTACACTTGTTGGTGTCGCGTGTTGAGAGTTGTTGAGTGGTAGTTATTGTAACCATATTCTGTGTCGTTTTCGTATTTGTTTTCTCCCGTTTGTCAAATTGTGAATCCTATGTTTCGTGGAATGAAAAGTTGAATCTCGAACATTCGTGTCGTGAATTCGTGAATTTTTGACCATCGTGTATACCTACGGTTCGGCCGCTCAAAAATGTAAATAATTCCATATCACGACCATATCAAGATGACGATGATGAGGCGTTTGACGATGAAGATGGTACTGACTCAACAGACAGCTCTTCTAATGAAGAATCCGAAACCAGTGAGTCAGAGTCATTCGGTCTAGAAGACCCACCTTCTCAAAGACGCTCAAAGAGGATTTGTCCTGCACAGGTGAGTAGAGAGAGAATAGGAGCTATAGCACACCCTTTTGAAACCATCACCATACAGCACCATCGTAAGATAGAGCACCATCATAAGATAGAGTAGCATCATAAGGTTTGATATAGAGTATCATCATAAGGTTTGATATAGAGTGAAACCATCGCAAATTTCAGTTGGTCATTACGTCCGTAATGTATAGCAGATATAGGTACTCACCAAAGCTAAGAAATCGGTTTAAAGTGAAGAAGAGGTACTCGGACGGAGGAGGAGGGGCAGACCCGCGTCTGTCCGAAAATCTAACGAAGCGGCGGACGGAGGAGGCAGAGGCCATCTAAGCCGGGGGTGCCCGGAGGGTGTCAGAGCGTGCCGATGCAACACAGCAGCATCCTTTACTCTATGGACCCACGCTTTTTATTCATTTACTATTAAACGGAGAAACAAAAATATTCATTTCCTATTAGACGGAGAAACAAAAATATTCATTTCCTATTAAACGGAGAAACAAAAAGGAATAGAAGATGATTTGATAATTATGGACTACACGGGGATGATAGTAAGAAGAGATTTGGATGCTTGCATACAAATCACATGTTTTAATTTTTTACCGCGTTCAAAGAAAAGAATTGTAACCGATTTTCGGGTTTGGTAGGAAGCAACAGATACAAAATCAAGGGTGGAAATAGAAACTATTCAAATCAAGCTTCAGTTGTGTTTTGTTCTTCTTTGCTCGAGCATCTTTTTCCCAGTTTGGTGAAGTGTTCTTTGAATCCCGAAAATGGAACAAAACAATGAAGATTTTTTGTAAGTATTTATCAACCAATTATTGTTTTATAAGAACTCAAATGTTTTTTTTTTTTCGTCACAAAACAAGCAGGCGAAACGAAAAAGTCCCGCTGCATAGGCAAACGGAAGGAAGGGATAAGAAAGATTTCCATTCTCACTGTGTGAAAGACTGATATCATTCAAAGATTACAAGTTACAAAGCATGCTATCTACCAACATTGTGTTTATTCCATTTGATCCCATACAAAAGATCGAATTAAAAAAAAAATCATATCCGTTTCGTTCATCATTCGATATTTTTTTGGTTCATTGATGTTCAAAGCGTTCCTAATATGTTTCTCGGTTTGATATTGTTTACTGCCTTTCCCATAGGATTCTTTACAGATGTCACAGTATATTAATTCAACTTGAGCCATTCTTACTTGTAATTGATAGTGTTAAATGAAAAGATTTGTAGGATAACTTGATTTGATCTCCAATCTGATACGTGTGTTGTATGTAGTAATTAACGATTGTTTCCTTTTTTTCAGATCGGAGAAACTGAAATCAGAGATTCAGAGATTAGAAAAACTGAAGGCAGAAAATGAGAAACTGAAGGAGGAAACATAGAAACTGAGGAAGGAAACTTCTCGCAACTATCAGGATATGCGCGAGGAGTCGGCGCGACCCCAACGCGTCAACTCCTAGGTCCTCCTCAATAAGGGGAGGTGGGAGAAGATTTTAGAAGAGCAGCGGGAGATTGAAAGTCAAGTCCTCCTGTCCCACCTTGCCTCCCGCGAGGTCTGGGAGGAAACATGTTTACGAACTCTGAATGAGAGAAGCAAGGAGGATCTCCTCACTCTACACGCAACCGTATGTGGCATGAAAACAAAAAACTCGGAATGTATAAAACATATGGAAGAAGAGTTAAGCCCAAAGAGAGAAGAGGGGGTCCGACTTGCCCTCTCAAAAGAGTTGATTGAAAAGAAATTGGCTTTTTCCTGATTTCGTGGAAATCCCAGAACCCGCAGAAGAAAAACCCATCCGGTTGGTTAGGAACGGAACAACAGGTATCGTTTACCTCCCGAGAGTCTACCAAAATTTATCGGTATTGTATCCTGCAAACCACACAATTATACGAATTAAATTGTCGATAGACAGGGAGGCGATACCTAGACGTCTTTCTTAATCAGCCGGATTGGTTTGCTTTTTCCCCCTTTTTCCAACTACTCGTTTTTATTTTCTAACTGCTTGTTTCTTTATTTTTTAAATTTTTATGTTCAATTTTTTAAATACTTGTTTTTTTTATTTTTTTAACTTTTTATGTTCAATGTTAATTAAATAAAAACATTAAAAAATGTAATAAAAAATGTCTTACCCTATTCACTGAAGAATATGTGTGAAATGCTTGAAATTTGAAGAAGATTTGATTCGAGAGAGGACGGAGCACAGAAGACGACGAGAGCTCAGTGAGGAAAGAAGCTCTGCGCAGCAAGACGGATCCTTACATACCAAATCTTTTTAGGCCAGCACTGCTCCACGTGGAGGAATTCGTAGGCTTCAAGGTCGTGTTGCAGGTGCGGCTGTGTGAGAAAGGATTTTAATGGCCGCCGCCGTTTCAGGAAAGATTCCTGTTAAAACTTGTATTTATTTTTTTCCGGAGCTGAACGAGGAAGGAAATCCTCGAATGACTTAAGATTAATGGATGTTCGTTCTCGGAGGGAGAAAGGATTTTAATGGCCGCCGCTTCGAGAAAGATACCTGTAAAAACTTGTATTTATTTTTTTTCGGAGCTGAACGAAGAGGGGGGGGGCGTTTCCTTCGAATATCATTATGATAAATGGACCCCGACTTGGATTGCCTCGCTCCTACCGTTGTTTGGCTCTGCCTCCTCCACCCGCCCGTCGCTTCGTTCGATTTCGGACAGACGCGGGTCTGCCCCCTTTCCCCCGCTTCGTTCGATTTTCGGACAGACGCGGGTCTGCCCCTCTTCCTCCGTCCGAGTACCTCTTCTTCACTTTAAATCGATTTCTTAGCGTTGGTGAGTACCTATATCTGCTATACATTGCGGACGTAATGACCAACTAAAATTTGCGATGGTTTCACTCTACATCAAACCTTATGATGCTACTCTATCTTATGATGGTGCTCTATCTTATGATGGTGCTGTATGGTGATGGTTTCAAAAGGGTGTGCTATAGCTCCTATTCTCTCTCTACTCAGGTGCCCGAATGCACAGAAAATCCCAAATCTGCAGCATCTGACGAATTTGAAGATTGGAATCAACCCGGCACGTCAGCTCCAAAAAGATCAAAGAGTGGCCGCTAGATTTCTTGAGGCCGTTGAGGCTGAGAAGCTGCAGTTGGTCAAGAGACAATACTTACTGAAGCTTACGCACTAGCTCCCTTCTCTCATTAACTACAGTTTCAGAATGCCTTCGGAATCTTCGCTTAAACTCTCGCTACTATCGAAATTCCGCAATTCATTTCCAAAGCGAAAGGGAAGGATCAATTTGGTCCTCAAGCAAGAGCGTGTTTCAGCGTACCAGATAAATAAAACAGACTTTCATCGTGATTTGAATCTTCTGTGCAAGACGAAGACAGGATTGAATTCTCCTTCCTCAACAACCACAGCTTACAGTCAATTATAGACATATCCGAAAGCCTCTGCCAAATTTTGTAGAGGCCGTAGATCCCAATGGACCTATTGCATGATCCTGGGATTTCCATATAAAAAATACTTCCTAATGGGAAATTTCACGAGAAGAACGATGGCACCGTCAAAAATTTCGAAAGTCGTATGGAAAGTTGAGAAAAAGCTGTTTTTCGCGATTTTAAGTTAGACGCCTCTGATTGGCTGCAGCGAGCTCGGCCGGCGCGTGACGTCACGGTATACCTCTTCCGCTGAGCTCTCTCGCACAATGTTCTTTGCTCTATGCTGATCTCCGCGGTGCCGTGCAAACATTCGATGTTAAATCAGTTTTTTTTAAATTTTGTTCGACAGTTTATTTGATTAAATTTGTTCTTAATGGCTCCTAAAACGTTGGAGACAGGTTTCGCGAAAGCAGATTCACGGAATATGCCGAAAGTAAATTTCTTTATGTTGTTGAATTTTTCGAATGAAGGCGTGTTAGCTCCGGAAGTACGGCGTTGGAAGGAGGCAAGGTAAGTCGTAAATAGTATTTTTCCATTATTTCTATCTTTTTTATCTCTTATTTTTCGCCGGAACGATGTACTGTGACCCACTCTGAATTTCTCAAGATATTTCGTCCAAACCACGCAAATTCAACCCAGAAATAATGCTCCTCACATTTCAAGAGTTGGTTTCCATAGCAGTACTTAACAGGTGGCTCTGTAGGATTGTTTTGAGTTTTATTTTTTTCTCATGGCTTCCAACTAAGATTAGCAGTTCCATGCTATTTTGCTTTATACTGTTTGTTTATGAGCTCAGAGTATCTGTCTGAAGGAAAGTAACTCTTTGTAGGTACATACATACTCTATGAGATATATTTGATGTTGGAACTTCTCCGCATAAGTATTAACAAATCAAATGATGTGTGAAATAGGTCCATTACACGCATGATCAATTGAAAGTTCACGTGGCTTCAATTTCCGATCCTGTGGGTGTATCACGTAACCTGCCCACCACGGTTATCTAGAACAGGTTACCATAAGAAAATCGGGAAATGTCAGTTGTAGACTAATTCGGATGTAAAGTTTCGAACCCAAAATTTGGTTTTCGGGGGGTTTGCAGGAGGGGTTATCCTTTCTGGGAGCCCCATTTGGACTACCCCCAACCGAAGATTGTGCTACGTATCTCTGGCTGCGCATCAAACTAAAAGTCTGAGCAGTCTTCCAAAGGCGGACATACCGGTACCAACTCCGCTAAGTGTCCCCAGCTTCCATCCGACACCCAGGCCAACAATTCAACAAAACAATGCGTCAATCACGATGATTGGTTTATTTCAAATGACTTGCTAACAATTGTTTCCTTTTTTGACAGTTTTCATAGCGCTAACACCTGCAGGCTGATTCTGCTCATTTCGACGAGACGAGACGAGATAGCAAGAAACGATCAATCCCATTGGTTTAAATGGCGTCACGTGACGGATTGGAAGTCATTGAGGCGCAAGAAGAACGATCTCCGAGTCATGATTTTGAAATGAATGACTCGGAGATCGTTCTTCTTGCGCCTCAATGACTTCCAATCCGTCACGTGACGCCATTTAAACCAATGGGATTGATCGTTTCTTGCTATCTCGACTCGTCTCGTCTAAATGAGCAGAATCAGCCTGCTGGGGTTCTGATTTTTTTTTTTTTTTTTTTGTGTGCGCCGAAGGAAGGATTTTGTGCTACCCTTACTCATGGTCGCGAAGGTTGTGTGAGATTCCTCAACTTCCAAATGGAATAAACATAAGTAGAATTGGCCATAGTCACAAAAAACCCTGCCGCTCAGGCTTCCGAGTACCGAGCAAAACCCAATATATGGCAATGTAAAAGATTCTGCTTCATTTGGACCTTTGAAAAGCATGTATCATGACTAAAAATAACGAAGGAAAATGTTTCTCGAAATTAAAAGTAGACACCTGCAACATTTTAGGCCCGTCTGTTCACAAATTTACCTCTATTGATGAACTTACCTCATGCGGGCTGATTCTGCTCTTTTGGATGAGACGAGACGACATAGCGAATATCAACAATTCCCACTGGTTTAAACGGCGTCACGTGACATATTTTAGGTACTTTGAGTCGTTCACTTCAGATAAATGACTCCTCCGTGCATTGAATGACTAGAAATCAGTCACGTGCCGTTTAAATCAATGAGATTGGTCGATTCTCACTATCCTGTCTCATCTCGTCCAAAAGAGCAGAATCACAAGAGCAAATAGAAAACGAGCTCTTGTTGCAGGAAGTTTAGTAAAATTATGTTCCTACCGAATCAAACTATGATCGAAATTCTTCATTCAAAGTTAATGAATTTCGGTATTCCCAAAATCTAACTATTTACTTTCAACGTTATCCTCATGAATCTTCTAGGTATTGTGGACAATCAGGGCGGAGTATCGTTCGATTCGGTAATGATCTTTAGTAATCGAAATAGTTTTTCACCCAATATCATCTGTAGTAGTGTAACGTGACAAACCCCCTGCATACTCTAAATTTAAAAACTCCCGCGTTCCCGGTCTCTACCCATCCACCACCGCGAGGTGACGCCATTGCTGCGCCAGCGCCCACTCGCGGAGAGGGGTGGACTGAGCCAACAAACCGGTAGCCGGCTCTCAACTTTCTCTCATTACTCGTGTGTAAAACTCCGTCGAGTTCAGTGTGTTTGCACGTCCTTCGATTGATATAATGTGAGTATAGTTAAGAGTTTTACCCCCTTCTCGTGTGAAATTACTTTTACTGTCAATATTTGGGGTTTAGCTGTGCGTGTGTGGCCATCTGGCCCCGTAAAATGTAAATCCGTTTCTACGTGTTCTCATTTACAACTACCCTTTTCCTCACCGGGACCAGATCCTTGATCTCTCTAGGCCTGTTTCGGAAATAAAGTGCTTTTGAGGATTCGATTTCGCGTTCTCGTAAAGTTGATTCGCGTATACCATATAAACCAGAAAATCTAGTTTTCTTACGTTTAGTCATAAGAATGGTCATTCATAACTTGTGGTGGACGAAGAATCTACGCAACATCGTGCTTTCAGCGGTACTGGCACACCTTAAGGCATCTTTTGGACGGTGAGGCTAGCGTTTGGATTTGAAACAGCTCCACAAATTTTTCTGACAGTTGCCGCAAATATTTTAGCTAAATGAAAGGTGCTGTAATTTATATTGACTGACTGCTAATTTTTAGCAGCTGATTCGAGGGAGGACGAATAGGCTGATGGTTAAAATCTTTACTTTTCCATTTTTTGCGTCAACATACGCCACAGAGATTGCGCGTTGCTTTGCTTTAGAAGGATTATTAGTTCCATCTATCATAACAGAAAAATAATGAACTATTTTTACTTAGTTCACTATATTTTGGAGAATTTTGACAAAGCATATCCTTAACAAACCAATTTTGTACGCAAGCAAACAGTAATCACTTTCTTTCTAACCAACTATAACTTTTGATTACATGAATACTTTGCGCAGTGTTTACAGTAATTCTAAAAAAAAAAAAAAAAAAAAAAAAAAAAATCTTCCTTTGGAGGAATGGTGATTTTCAACCTTGAATGATAATCCATGCCAGGCTAAAACAACTGGTGACTCTCAAGGGAGCTTTAATATGCCTTCCAATTTACTCCATTTCAGAGGTACACGGGAGGATAAGAGAGCAGACGACAAAGAGGTGAGTTTAAAGACTTAGGAGAAAATCAGATGAACCATTGGAGGGGGAAAATGTAAAAGCAAAAATCAGAAGATATACTGCTGAGACATTTATAGATTTAGATTTTGTTCTCATGAATGTTTCTTTTATAGAGCGTTTCCTCCACCAACAAAACGTGAAACTTGAAAGGAAAGAAAATACGCTAAATATTGATGTATTTGTGTTGCAGCGGATTTCCTTTCAGCGGTCCTTTCAAAGTCGGTCCAAGCATGGATCGACGCTTTGTGTCGCTCACAATCGAACAGGGGCAGAAATCGCTTGAGTTTAAACGGAATAAATTTTGCCTTCTACCAAGAAATAACATAGTAAATTCGCTAAATCGAGCTCAAACTGCTGGAATTGCAAAGAATGCATTATCTTTTGATATTGTCCACTTGTCAAGAAATCTGAAAGCAGATCAAGTGAAAGAACAATTTAGGTATTTCTTTCACGAATATCTGAAAGACATTGACTTTGACATTTTAAAACTAGAGGGAAATGCTCTTACCCCGTCAAACCTTAGTGGCAGTGAGGTTTTGGATGGTTAGAAACTTGCAGATATTTGACACACATTTAACACTCCCAGATATATTTGATTAGATGGCTACCTTTTTATTTCATGTCCATTTGTGAGCTTCTTCGTTTTTAACTTGTAACCCCTTATGTATTAGTGCTCAACGTAATTTTAGTACTTTTTTCTCATGTCGTAATTAGCTGTAGTTTTTCCTTGGTTCGTACATACATTACGAAAAGGACGAGTTTATCTAGTCATCCCTCTTCATTCTTACGGTGCAATTCAAATTGTGAGTGCCACATTAACTTGCCACCCTCGTTGTGTTAATCAAACATTCTTGTAGAGGTATCTAAATATACAGTAAGAATTAAAGCTAGAAGCAATAATAAAATAGCCGTGATACCTTTATCCATGATTTATTGTGAAAAAGTGCGAGCGCTTTCAGCCATACAAGGGGCTATCATCAGGCAGTAACACAAACAAAAAAAAGCGGCGTAAAGCGCAAATTAAAATTTACAAACAAACAAATACAGAAGCAAAACTCCACAAAGTATGCTGGGAAAATCAAGAAACTACTAAACTCAAACATAATGAATAAAACATTTAGAGAATATAACATAAGACTAATTAAACAGTCCATAAACAGAATAGTTTTCTAACCTAAAAACAAAAAACAAATAAACAAGACAAATTGAAGCAGAGCATGCCATCTACCGGTAGGAATTGTAACTACAAAGTTTCAATAGTTAGTAACTAGGTAGCGCTACTACAACATGCATCTATTAATCTATTCATGAAGTAGGTAGGATTTTCAAGAAGTTTGGATACACCCCTGCATTTCAAACCAAAAACAATTGTAATAATTTTATAAAAAATGTTAATCGTAGTCCTATGGATAAAGTCGATTGTCCTGGTGTATACAAAATTAAGTGTGATTCTTGTCAATCTATCTATTTAGGAAAAACCGAACGCAATGTCAGAACTAGATTTAACGAGCATCTTCAAAAACATGAATCAAATATATTCAAGCATGCATCAGAAGAGGGCCATGTTATTAATGATTTGGCGAAGAACGTGGAAGTGTTGCATGTGTCGAAGGATAGGGAAATGTTACGCACGCTAGAAAAGTTTGAAATTAGAAAGGCTATGCTTAATAACACGAGTCTCTTTTAAATGTACAGATAGATTTAAATTTCGCGGGGAATATTTTAATATATGCGTGTTGTAGTAGCGCTACCTAGTTACTAACTATTGAAACTTTGTAGTTACAATTCCTACCGGTAGATGGCATGCTCTGCTTCAATTTGTCTTGTTTATTTGTTTTTTGTTTTTAGGTTAGAAAACTATTCTGTTCATGGACTGTTTAATTAGTCTTATGTTATATTCTTTAAATGTTTTATTCATTATGTTTGAGTTTAGTAGTTTCTTGATTTTCCAGCATACTTTGTGGAGTTTTGCTTCTGTATTTGTTTGTTTGTAAATTTTAATTTGCGCTTTACGCCGCTTAATTTTGTTTGTGTTACTGCCTGATGATGGCCCCTTGTATGGCTGAAAGCGCTCGCACTATTTCACAATAAATCATGGATAAAGGTATCACGGCTATTTTATTATTGCTTCTAGCTTTAATTTTTACTCGTTGTGTTACTCTGTGGCCTCCTCTTGATTAGATGCTTCCTGTACCCCCTTATCTCTTCCGTTTTACGACTCATACACCTGAGTCCCATTTTCTGCTTGTTTTACGGTTTTTCACACCTATATGTTAGAATCTGATTATGTTCTATGTTTACTTTTCCTTGTAAATCCTTTTCTGGTCGCGTACTCCTTTCACTCATTTTTTTCTATTTTACTTTACATTGGTCCCGTCGTTAATCACTGAATTTTAACCCTCTTATTGTTATTGTTTGCGCAAGTCATTATATGGCTCCTGAGGAATCCTTTTCTCTTCTCATCGTTTTCGCCCTTACGTCCAACCCCCTCTCATTTTTTCGATTTTGGATGAACTCGCCTTACGTTTTAACACTTTTGCTTCAAATCTGAAATTTAGTTTGAGTTCATCCTCAGTCGAGAGCGTTTGTTCTTTCGTTGTCGTTTCGTCATTTTTTTTCGTATACCATGAATCAGTGGGAGATCGATCAATTTGAAGCGGACTTCACTCTTTATAGCCCGTCGTCTCCGTTGCCCGACTTGTTTACGTGCGGAAGTATGGCAACGTGTAGTAATGAGCGGTCCCTTCTGGACGCTTTGGCAGCGTTGCCATCAGTGTCGCGACCGCTTTCCCCCTCTTGCTAACCCCGCGACCGCCTTCACCGGATTTTGTTTTTCCAACGCTGACTACGGACACGCTTCCGCCGATTCCGTTGCCAGCTCTACCTTCTCCGACATCCCCCCTCTCAGATATCCCTTTAACATTACAATCTCCTCTTTCGCCGACCCCAATTCCCGATATACCTTTGCCATCGCACTCTCCTCTTTCGCCACCCGCAATTTACCATGTACCATTGTCGTCGCCATTTCCTCTGTCGAAAAACCCCCAAATATCACATATACCTTTGCCACCCCCATCTCCTCTTTCGCCAACCCCTCAAAATTCCCTTCCACCTTTGCCGCCACCATCGCCTCCTTTGCACCGTCTACCTCTCCCACCATCACCCGGCTTAGATGTCCTCATACCACCACTGCCGACTGTCCCGTTCCCCCTCCCTCCACCGCCACCCAGCTGTTCACCTGACTCGCCAGACCTGAAGGACCAACCATCATCGCAATACAGATCTTGGGTGTTGCAGACATGCCCGACTGCACCCCCAACACCACATCGTCGCCATCATTGGATGTACGAAAACCTCGTAAATAAACCCTCTCACACGGCATGCAGGGTGTTTCAGACCACCTGGTCAGCTTTTATTGTGGCCAAACTAAGGCAAATATGAAAAATCGGTAAAACACTTGTAACGTATATCGACCCCAAAGAATTCGGGGAAAATATTTTCAGCCCCCCAAAACCACCCCTTGGGGGTTATTTAGGGGGGTGGGTACCCGTATCTAGAAAAAATCAAAAGGAAAGGGTATGTTTTGACACTGGAATCTAATACGGCATAAAAAAATAGAACTTTTTTATCCCTAAATTTTTTTTTTCTAAAAACCACCCTTTTTTGAGTTAGGGGTGGTTTCCAAAAACTTTAGGGGTAATCTTTGATTGACCGCTGTGACCCTCTAAATCATTGGATTTCAAAAAAACTAAGAAGTTTCTGAAAGGGCAGACCAATGGCTTTCTTTTGATGTATCAAATGCCCATTTTTTTTGAAAAAGGGTACAAGACCCCCTCACCCCAAAATTTTGGGGCTTCGGGGGGCCCTACGTAAAAATTTTCAATTGTAAAGGTATGGCTTGTGATACATCATTTGAAAGGTCTCTCAGAGGAGCAAAAAGTGATGCCCCCAAAAGTCGTAAAAACAACCCCATTTTAAAATGGCGGCCGTTTTAAGTAGGAAGCTCAAGGGGGGACCTTCAGAAAAATGATCCAAAATTGAACGATACATGGCTAAAAGGGTCTTAAAAAGAGAAAAATAATGGTTCAAACCGCGAGTCAAACCGACTTTTGAATCCATAGTTACGGCCGATTGAAATTTAGGGGTGCCTTTTTGGGAAACCCAACTACCCCTAAATTTCAATCGGCCGTAACTATGGATTGAAAAGTCGGTTTGACTCGCGGTTTGAACCATTATTTTTCTCTTTTTAAGACCCTTTTAGCCATGTATCGGTCAATTTTGGATCATTTTTCTGAAGGTCCCCCCTTGAGCCCCCTAACCTTAAAACAGCCGCCATTTTGAAATGGGGTTGTTTTTACGACTTTTGGGGGCATCACTTTTTTCTCCTCTGAGAGACCTTTCAAATGATGTATCACAAGCCATACCTTTACAGTTGAAAATTTTTACGTAGGGCCCCCGAAGCCCCAAAATTTTGGGGTGAGGGGGCATTGTACCCTTTTTAAAAAAAAAAATAGGCATGTGATACATCAAAAGAAAGCCATTGGTCTGCCCTTTCAGAAACTTCTTAGTTTTTTGAAATCCAATGATTTGGAGGGTCACAGCGGTCAATCAAAGATTACCCCTAAATTTTTTGGAAACCACCCCTAACTCAAAAAAGGGTGGTTTTTAGAAAAAAAAAACTTAGGGATAAAACAGTTCTATTTTTTTATGCCGTATTAGATTCCAATGTCAAAACATACCCTTTCCATTTGATTTTTTCGAGATACGGGTACCCACCCCCCTAAATAACCCCCAAGGGATGGTTTTGGGGGGCTGAAAATATTTTCCCCGAATTCTTTGGGGTCGATATACGTTACACGTGTTTTACCGATTTTTCATATTTGCCTTAGTTTGGCCACAATAAAAGCTGGCCAGGTGGTCTGAAACACCCTGTATAATCCAGTGACCGTCGCTTTTCATTCTGCAATGCCTTTGTACTATCGACGAATCAAAGATCGTCGTGAGATTTTCACTAGATAGTAAGTTTCGCCTTCAAGGTTTCGGTTCGGCCACTTTTCATACTCCTCACACTTTGTAGGCGAGAGGCCAGTGCGGTTGAGGCGCCAAATCCGTTTCAGATCTGTCCCACAACTCACACTCACAACTGGAAATGTGTGAAAATCTCGGGACAATCTTTAATTCGTCGATAGTACACTCCAACGCCTATAGCGGACCTTCCCGCAAGGCCATCACCTCGGCATTGGTTCTCTCAAATACCAGGTCCGTCTGACGTAACAAATGACCACAAACAAAATCAACAACAAGATCAACAAAAACAACAACCACAGCAACGGCAGCGACATCACAAACAACAACAGCAACAGAAGCATCATCAACATTGAAGCATTTCCACTTTGCACTCAAAACCGCAATCAAAGCTTGTACGTCAACGCCCAATGCCATCACGACCACTGCCGTCCTATTCGCAAATTCCACCTCGTCCCGCTGGTGACGTTTCACAAAACACTGGGGGCCCACAGGATTGTCCAAGAAAACGTCAAGGTGGCGTCCAAACACAGGTCTACAGACAGTTGGTCAGGATGTTATCCAAACGTCCTCCATTCCGCAAGCCTTATTGACCACCCCCTTTCCACCACCACCACCCCCTCCCCCTTTCTGCACCTCTTTCATACTTGCCTTTATTTTCTTCTCCATCCATTTTTTTCCCCCCATTCCATTGTGCTTCGATATCATTTTTTTCTCCTCGTACTGACACTTTCTTTTTTTCCGTGTTTAGTTTTCGTGAGTTTCCTTTTTCGCGAGTTTACCTTTTCGTAAGTTTCTTTCTTTCGCGAGTTTACTTTTTTGCTTACCTTTCACCGTCGCCTTATGTCTCTTTTGATTTTTTTCGTGTTCACTAGTCAAAAACAAAAAAGAAAACAAAACAAAAGAACAAATAAATCGCCAATTGTGTTCAACCCTTTGGGTCATTTTATATACTTTCCTTGTGCCTTATACGCACATCTTTTAAGTTTACGTTTAATTTTCATTTTTTTCCGGTTGTTTTTATTTTTTTTCTTCTTCTCCATACTCGTTTCGTTCTTTTATACCTTTCGGTTTCGTTCTGTTGTTTTTCGTGTCCTGCTCCGGCTTCCTTGATCGGACATCTCTTTTCTTGTAAGTTTTTCTTTTGTATTTTTCTCAATCATCGTATTTTGCCATGCCGTTTTACTGCCTTGCGTAAACAAATTTTTTGCCCTTTTTATGGGTAGTCCGACGTAATTTGTTTTTCCTTTTAATTGTCGTAACTTGAACATTTTAAAATTACTTTGTAATTTTTGTCGGGCCCCATAGGTGTGAGAGTGTGTACAATTGTTGTACAACTGTCGTACATTTGACAACATAGGTTTTGATTACGAGTGGTTGATGTGCCCCTGCGCACTGCACCCCGAGTGGATGCTGGTGTGTTGCGTCAGCCCTAGCAACCCCGATGCGTTGCTAGGCAACAAAAGACGCTCCGTGGCAACTCTCTTCTGCCCTCCTTCTGAGGGTAGTATATAAGCCATATACGGATGGGTACCTCATCTCCAGTTCACTTAACCTTATCGCTGTCACAGTCTCTCGGAAGTTTATTCCAACCCCAAAGGAAGTCTATTCCAAAACATTAGGAAGTCTATTCCAACTCCAAAGGAAGTCTATTCCAAAACATTAGGAAGTCTATTCCAGGTGGGAAGTCTATTCCCTCTAACTTAACCTAACTTTGATTATTGACGCAACTTGCGTGGTATCAATAAGCAAAGTTATATAAATAATTATTTTGACTATCGATATAGCGCATGCATTTTGACTTGCATTATATCGATAGATAAAGTAAGTAAGAAATATTAATCTGCGCACTCTCATACCAAGCAAAAGATCCCATTAAAACGCGGTACCTTTCTATAAGAATCTTGTTATATCTTGTGACCAGAAAAGAGAATACTGATACTTCTTTTATATGTGTTAATTATTCAACTATTAAAAATACGTGCACCAAACTCTGCTCTTTATTATTTACAAAGTAAGGATTCCCCTCCTTATAAGCTACGCCTCAATATTTAAGATACATAGTAAGGGAAGAGAACCTTATACACACAGGTTTGAGTCAAAGAATCTACTCAGACAACGGGTCAAATTTTGTTGGCGCTGCTCGGGGTTTATAGAAAATGGATGAATTTATAAGTATTGTAAACCCAGAAAATAGTTAATCACCGCTCGAAGCACTCAGTTCAGTGGATCTTCCCACGGAGTCTAACTGTGGTGAGATTAGAGAGGCAAAAATTAGCTCCGTAAAACAGCACCTTAAACGTTCCCTGGACTCTCATCATCTACCTTATGACGAGCACCTTACCGTTCTTACCAAGACAGAGGCACTTCTCAACAGTCATCTGCTGTGCCGTCTATCTAACAACCCTCAAGATTATATTGAATACTTAAGTCTCGGTCATTTTCTGTTTGGTACTGCACTACCTGTCATCCCAGACTGGACGACATGCAGCCTCCGGCGTCAAAACGGCTCTCTCTCCGTGGCCGCACTACTTGCGACCGAGGGACTCATTATTCGTCAGATCCAGCAGCTTAAATCAAATCTCAAGAGATGGTACTGAGTCCAAGCCATGATGCGCGTAATTTGGAGGAGATGGAACCGCGAATACCTCAACACGCTGCAGCCTCGCGGAAAGTGTTGGTACGGAAAAAAACCCGCCTAAGGTTGACGATATTGCTGTAATCAAAGAGCCACATTCAGCTCCTCTGGAATGGCGTCTCGGGCGTATTCTAGAGCTCTTTCCGGGTAAAGACGGCGAAGTTACGATCCAAACATCATCCGGCGAATTCAAGTGCCCGGCTCTTAAAATCTATCCACTGCCTTCCTGAATATGTAAACCCAATGTTCACCAATCTTTCGCTTGTTTCACCAAAAGGAATTTATCAGGAGTTCATTCTTTTCATCCTCCAGCTCCAGGACTATAACCTGGAATAGGTTTCTCAGCCCTCACCACCCATCGCTCCTATAAGTGAGGTTCCATACACTGAAACCATCATTCCCGCAATCGAACCTCGACGTTAAAAATACGCAAGCAGCGAAGTCAGCCGGTGCTTCTGCACAACCCGTAGCTCAGCCCGCTCCTACGCTGAAAACCAAGAAGAGGATGCAACACCCACCCAGCTTCCCCGTCCGGCCTCCCAAGACTCCGGTCATGAAGCCAAAACCGAAGACGGAAGCCACGGGAACTCAATGGAATGTCCGGCCTACAAGGGAGAAATAAAACATGTCGTGAGGAGGACCGCCTTATCCTACTCCAAAGGCTCAATTGGATAGGAGTTTCGAGTTGCACGGAGAACTAGAGCTATTAGGAAGATTTAGTCCTATGTGCGACAATCTATGTGCACAATGTTTGGATGGAGCAAATGCAGCCAACCCAAATTATGCGCTTCTGATTGACAACATCACCAGTAAAGTAAAAGATGAAACTGCTCGTAAAATGACGCAGTCAATGGTAAACATTGAAGTCAGTAGATCCAGAACAAGGATTTGGAAATTTGTACCAATACCACAAGGGCAAAAAAAAAAAAAAAACTCGCTTAGTTCATGCGAACTGGCTCCCAGTCAAATTGTTTGGAATTGAAATATGTTGAGTGAAAGTGTCTCCTGAGAATAAGCTCTCACGGGCGGGGAAAATAATAATGACAGGATTTCGAATTATTCGCGTCTAAAGTTGGGAACTATTTGCTCGGTGTTTCACATTCTCGTCGTATACGTCGCAGGCCGGGTTACTACTACGCAGACGGGAAGCCTTCTCGGCCGAGGCTCTCGACTCAGTGCGTATTGATAGAACTACTTCCTTTTGCAATCCCTCCCAACTGCTTATTTGTTTATCCCACACCCAATGTTGTGTCTCGTCGTCGATGCCTCATCTTGACCCCTCCCTCACCTGATTACTTACCCACACAAACATTTTCTTTTACTCGGCGAGCTATCTGCTCTCTCTCTATCTCCCATTTTCTCTCTCTCCCTCATTGTAAATATTGATGTAGGTAAGTACTCACAAGGGGAGGCTCAGAAGTCACCGCCTCCGATTTTGAAAACGATTAAACGAAAATGTAGCTAAAATAAAACTATTAGACCCGTGTTTCTCACTTTTTGCCAATGGGCCTTCCTAAAGCGTCAGGAATTTTTTGAAAGTTGCCGAAATTCACGTAAATACTCGGAACGCTCTCCACTCGGGTTTTTTACGTGAATTTCGGCAACTTTCAAAAAATTCCTGACGCTTTAGGAAGGCCCATTGGCAAAAAGTGAGAAACACGGGTCTAATAGTTTTACTTTAGCTACATTTTCGTGTAATTGTTTTCAAAATTGGAGGCGGCACTTCTGAGCCTCCCCTTGTCAGTTGAGGGAGGGGTGAAGATGAAGCATGGACGACGAGACACAACAGTAAGCAGTTGGGAGGGATTGCAAAAGGAAGTAGTTCTATCAATGCGCACTGAGTCGAGAGTCTCGGCCGAGAAGGTTTCCCGTCTGCGTAGTAGTAACCCGGCTTGCTGCGTATACGACGAGAATACGAAGCATCGGGCAAATAGTTCCCAACTTTATACTCGAATAACTCAAAATCCTGTCATTATTTTTTTCCCCGCCCGTGAGAGCTTTTTCTCAGGAGACACTTTTACACAACACATTTCGATTTCAAAAAAATTGACTGGTAGCCAGTTCCTATAAGCAAAGCGCGGTGTCCTTTATAAATTAGATTTGTTTTCTTGGGCAAATATTCAAGACGTTCTAATCGCGAATTATGCCTATAACAGAGATTTAACCACCCTCGCAAGAGAATTATTTGCAACAGCTCAAAATAACGGCGAAAATGCATTTGATTTCGTAAAAAGAATGGAAGATCATGCTAATTCACGAAACGACTACGTAGCATTCCAAACGAGTATGATGAATAAATTTGTACGAGAGCAGTGTATTTATGGGTTGAGGAATCCTTTGCAACATTTCAGTTTGGGCCATGATCCAGCTTCACTGGACAATATCTACAGCCTGGTAGTAAATAAATATCAGAGGGAAGCTAATTTCCAACCTTCGAAACATTCTGAACGTACTGCGAAGGCTGTGAATCCCGTGAAGACCCAATGATCTTACAACCACCTTCAAAATAAGGCCACCCCCAAGACTCAAAACTCTAATTGTAAGCCCTTTGAGAATAGTAAACCACGCCAATACCAAAATGAGCAAAAGCAAAATAATTTTCAAAATACAAAAATAAAAAAAAAAAACCCTAACAATACTGCACCCACACTTTCAGAATCCAAATTCGCTGGTTTTCACCCGAGGAATCTGTACCCTAAACTCCCGAATGAAACCATCGCATACCCTTAAAAACGTACCAAAATCTCTGTAATACCCCCGGTTTTAATAAGTAGGAGGGGAGGTGTTAGATACGTAAACAGATTTACACAAATAGCCCGAAAATTTAACAATATGAGTAAAGAATAAAATGGGATCAAAGCTAAAACAATTAAATAAAATAAATAACCGTGGGACGTTTCGAGGCACAAACGGCACTCTTTATCAGCCACTCAATGAAGTGGCTGATGAAGAGTGCCGTTTGTGCCTCGAAACGTCCCACGGTTATTTATTTCATTTAATTGTTTTTGCTTGGATCCCGTTTTATTCTTTCCTCATATTGTTAGATACGTAATAAATGTGTAAGACACATGAAACAATGTCCTTGATGCTTCCGCACCTGATCCGCAGAGATTAGTATTTTGGAGAAACAAACGAAGAAAACAACGAAACGACAGTCAGTCGTCTTGCACGTTTTCTCACATCGAGTACAGAGAACCATTGTAACACGCCTCTCTCCAGTAATTTTTATTTTGTATTAATTTTAACGCTAGACTTTATTTTTGGTGAAAAAGGATTTTTTTTTTTTTTTTTTTTAAACCCTATTTCTTTAGTTGTTAAGGAAAATCCCGCACCCCAGCCTGCCGCGAGTCCAACCAAACCCGATGACAGACGACAAGAGGAAAAATCACTCCGACGCCCGGGCACAAGAACACACAAGAAGGCGTTAACTTCCCAGCCCATACTTTGCTAATTTCCTAAGTGTACTTCTACTGTGCTGCTCTCTTTTTTCACTCTACTTTTGATCACAAAGATGCCTTTTAAGTTCCGTTTTCTTTCTTATTGTTTCTTTTTTACGTTTTGTTAAAATAAAATACTGATTTTTCCGTTTCTTTACAAACTCGACAGATCTATTTCTTTAACAATCTCTAAATTACAACCTCCCATCGTTTCATTGAAACCAATTTCTTTAACAATCTCTGAACTACCACCTCCCACCCTTTTCATTGAAACCCCAGCGTTCTGAAATAACTTGTATATTTATTAATTTTTTCCTCTCTTTTTTTATTTCCCCTCTTTCCTATTTGTTTACCCAACAATGTTACGATAAGTAAAACAATTTTTGACATAACATCTAACAGGATAGTGGTACTGTTTTCCCACTAGCAGCGCAAGAGCTCGAGGGTGTATAATCAGAAATTCCAAAAATATGCTTTTCAGTGAAAATAAAAAGGAAATTACAATTTTTGCGTAAAACTTTCAGAAATTTGCTCAAGCTTTCCATGGCCAATACTGCACACACGAAAGTGAATTCAAAAAAGCTACAGAAAATTCCCTGCGTAATTTATAGAAAAACTATGAATGGAAAGAGAAAAACTCGATTTATCAAAAACAAGAAGAAGTCAAAACTGGAGGAAAATGGCTTGGTCATATACAGAGCAATTATTCAAAACTGCAGGGGATAAAAAACGAAGTATTTGTTTTCAAGGTGCTAACACTTTTAAACACACATAATACGCCAAAAAGATCTAAAAAATTGTTCCTTATTTTACCCGAGTGAGGATGAAAAAAAAAAAAAACAATGTCAAATAAAGAGCCAACCCGCGGCGAGGTGAGGTTGCCCCCTGAGAAAAAATTACACAAACATTTTCAGAAATAGCAGAACATTTTTTATTTCAGGTATAAAAATTTGACATAGAACAAAAAGCGCACAATAATTTTTAAGCGTACCAATAACTTGTAAAGACTAAACATAGATACTAAAATGATCTTTAAATAAAGACAAAATTACTGGCAAAATAGGCACCGCCCTTTCTAAAAAAAAAAAAAAAAAAATCATTATAAACCTTGTGCACGAGTTTCGAATTCTTTGCAGCCTCATAATCAGAGCGGCTAACAATACAGATTGAAGTACTCTCCCGTTAACTAAGAATTATAGATTAGAAAAGATGGTCATTCATTCTAGAAGACAGTCTTTTTAGAATGATGAGTAATTTATGGCTTACCTCTTGCACTGAGATTATCAGCTAAGCAGATAACGAATAATCCCAAAGCTTTTCGGTGAAACTTTTCCAATGTTTAAATAACACCCTACGTCAAACCCCCTCCTCCACGGGGTTTTCACCTGAGTGTCCTTATTTGGTTACCCAGAGAGCTCAGATGTTTAATTTTGCCTCACAGACCATACTAAGCGCATCTGAAGAATTCATACCAAATATCAGGTCAAATAAGTCTATTTCAGCCAGTTTGCTGGGAAAATTTCGAAATACAATTGGCGCAATTAGAGGAGTTATCACTGATATGACTTCTGCTGAATGAAATCAGACGAATTTCCCCCTTTTTTCCACCCCCCCCCCCGTTATTTTTCATTACTTTTCTTTTATTTCTTTTTTACTAAGAAATTATGATGGTCACTTTTCATGAAATAATTTTGTACTTAGATTTTATAATTCGACTTTAATGTCCTGGCTTTTGAGAGAAAAAGTCTGATTTAAATGAGAGCCTTGAAGAGGCTTTCACCAGCTTGTGTTCCAAAGCACTCCTTCAAATTGTGTTCTTTGACTTTGCTTTGTATGTGGTAAATACGCCATCCCATTACTGTAGAGCAAAGGTTATTTAACCAGCGTGCGTACTAAGAAGTGAACTCAATAGGCTTTCCTGAAGAAATTAGGAATTGCAGTAAGAGCATCCTAAGTAGCTAAAAGAGGATAAAGGAGGCATGAACGGAAACAGAACTTTATCTGTCTCTCCTCCCGTTTGAACGCCTGTGTTAGAAAAGGACGGCGATAGGGGCTACAGTCACATGATGGGCCCCACTAATATTCTATCTTAGCACATGTGTTCAAAAGACCCGAAAGAGAGAAAAGCAAATTCCTGTATCACCCCAAGGAAGGAGGACAGATGACTACTAAAAAGAGGACATCAATTATTATGTCATTTTAGTGGTATGAAATTGGAAGTAAAGAATTTTCAACCCATGAAAGCCTAACACTGAATGAATGCAGGGTATAAACTGAAAATCAAATTTTTAAAGTTTAATAAATTTATGGAAATTGATTGATAAAAAATTACAAAAAGTGAAATCGTTCAATTCTTTATTTGCCTTGAACTGGAATTTCCCGCGGTCCACTCTCGCGATAAGTGTTGCAACACTAATAACTCGTCTGCCGGAGGACACAGTTAGAAATTGTGAAGAGGCCAAGAGGATGACACATTATGAAAATGCGATAAAAGAGGACGAAATGAGGAGGACATGTCTTACAAAAACAGTTGTCAACTCAAGCTTCTAATGGGTTTTTCACCAGTATGTGATCTGATATGTATATTAAAGGAGTACCACAGAGAAAACGTGCACTTCACACCGCAGTGAACACTCATTCACTGCGATGCAAAATTTCCTTAGAGGTACTCCCTTAATATACATATCAGAACACATACTGGTGAAAAACCCGTTGGAACGTGAGTTGCGGTAAACGCATCCAAAGATCTTTTTCACCAATACGTGTTTTGATTTGTATAGTAAGAGAACTTCTCCGAGAAAACCTTGCATCGAAGTCGGTGCATTTAGCGGGGATTTCACTATCATGCGTTGGGATGTAGATATTCAGAGCACTTTGCTCACCAAATTTTGAATTGAAGTGAGAGTTTTTGAAGGGCTTTTCACCAAAACAAGGACGAACGTGCTTCCACAGTTTGCATTTCAAAGAACATTTTGCATTGCAGTGAGTACACACTTGAAGTTTTTGATGAGCATTGAGCTTCATGGGATCAAATAATTTATGCCCTGAAACAAGTTTGGCTAGATAGTCTGCACAGAAAGAGAGGTGCGTCAATTTCGTCTCAGTCATCATACGACGCTTCAAATTTTGCTCCTTCATAAATTTTGAAGGAAACCTGTGTAGCTCATCCTCTTTCATCACTTGTTTCGTTGATAATTCTTTGTTTTGAATTACTCTTCCCAAAATTGTCAGCTTCTTCCCAAACCAGACTTCTACTTCTTCATTTAAGACAAGATTCTGGTCTTTGGCTGTTACCCCTGTATTGAAACCCACTCAACTGTTTAAGGGTGAAAGATAAGGAGACTTTAGACCTAACATCACTTCATCAAGATATTCTTTTTGTAAAATGATTGATAATTTTAGAGGAGGAATGAAGGAAGGATAATTTGACACAGGCAATTAATAGTTAAGTATCGGCTTGAACTTTTTTAAAATAAGCTCACCGTTTACCTTCAAAAACACGCCTCCTAAATCAGGACCATCGCCATTAAATTAGACTGTGGCATTACCTTCTGCAACTACTTGATTGTGGATGAATGTGTTCTTATGATTAAATTCAATCGATGATTGTAGGTCTTGAAAATGTTTGCAGGATAAGGTGGTTGTTGCAGCCTGGTTCATTCAGCATCAACTGAAAAAATAAAATGCCCAGATCTTAAATTACTTATATATTTATTTGTAATTATCTCTCAATCTGACAAACCATAAACAACCAACATAGTTGCTTATTGAATGAAGGGTTAATGAGGAGATTTCTGCAGATGGGTCCCCACTGTTTAGTATTTGGTCAAAAGAACATATCTTTTCTTTTAGGCGAACTTGGCAATATTGTGCCATTGAATGAAAATAGTTAAAAACAGAACCAGTTTTCGTTCAATGATATAACCTACTGTATAAGCAGTTACGCAATCAACCAGTGCTTTTCCGTTTTTATGTAACCTATTATGTAAGCTATGACACCACTCAGTGGAAAGTTCCAGTGCAGTTACGCAACCATCAACACTATGTAACAACCTCCTATAAATACTGGTGCTCTCCACTGAACAAACCAGTCTCTTCGGCACGCTTGACTAAAGCTGTCGCTTGATTAAAGCTGTTGGTTTCTCTTAGAGCACGCTTAACTAAAGCCCGTGCCACACCTAAGCGAATGCGAACGCTTGTTTTGCGTTCGCTCTGGTGTGACATACCTTGCGACGCGACGCGACACTGCGTATCCTGCACGGAACATCTTCCCGCTTTTGTCCATTTGTAATCCATGTAGTTTATGTTATTTTTCCCCCAAAAACGTGACTATTTTTTAGTCAAAGCTATTAGAAACCTCTCCTCTTATTTCTTCTGATATTTATAATGTCATTGATTCCTAAATAAAAAGAAGTGGAGCGTCACTTGATTTATTGTGTTATTTATGGCTCTGAATTATTACAGAAAATACAAAAAAAGGTTTTTTGTTTACAGCCTAAACAACGCACGGACATTCATCGGTCAATATTTACCCATTACATCAGTGGAAGTCACCTATCAATGATGAAACACCTTGGATCCCTTGCGAAATGCCAAAACTTTCGCAAACGCGTGCGCTTTATTTCTCTTTTCAGAATTTTCTAGTTGGTAGGCTTGATTAAAGCTACTCGTAAAAATATTATTCTTTTTCAACAGAAGCACACGTTAACTTTAAATCTCAAAATTACCTAACATTTCAGTTATTATTCACGTAAAACTGAATCTCACAAAATTAGATATAATTCAGGAGACAATTCAATTTTTATTTCGTTTACTTTCGTTTCCAATGATGAGAAAACTGATGAGGCACTAGCCGAGGGGAATTTCTGAGGAAACTAATAATTTCTAACTTAATTTTCAATTAATTCAAAATCCGGGAAATATGCTTTCAAATATAGTTTCATTTTTTACTCCTCATATGACACCACTTTCTTTCACCCACTACGGAACTTTACAATACAGACCCAGACTGTTGGTTTCCTTCTACAGACACAGGAAAGTTGCTTCCCTTCTGCAGAAGGCCGCCCTGAGTGGGGCCATTGCAAGGGTTTGAATTTTGGTGTTTTTGTGGAGCGCCTAAATCAGAGAGAGAACTTGTGAAGTACTGTTTAAAAAACAATCATCCCAACAAGTTTCGTGAAGATATAATACATTTTGGAAGCCTGGGAAATGAGATGAAGGATCCAGGGCTCTGAGTCCTTATTTCAGACATTGCAATTTCAAGTGGAATTCTTGTTATGTGATGCAGGGCTTGCCCAAAAAATAATTATCACTTCAAACTTATGGTCTACTGATTTTTTTGATAATTATTGCAGAACTAAGCTCTTTCGGCTATTGGCCCTTCTGATAGAGAACAAGCTTTCGCTAGAAAAGAGCTGTTCTTTGGAATGAGGGCCTAAAACGCTCATCCCACTTCATCTTTTTCATGAGAGAGAAAAAAAAAATTCTTTTCCACAGATAATCTATCACTTTGTATGTTAGACCGTCAACAGGCCAAAATTGAAAAAGATAATTTTCTAGGTCTAATCTAGATCGTTGCCGCTCAAGCACCCAGATAGTCCGCCCCTTTCTGTTATTTCATAGAGACCCTCGTCCCTCAAGATTTTTATACTGTGAAGGGAGTATGTAAGAAATTGGTTTGGATTTGACTACAGGTAATTCATGGTTCAAAGTCTTTACTTTGATCCTCTTCACTTCTTCAGGTAAATGGTTTGCGTGCTAAGTAGTGATTTGTGATTATTGAAATGGAAGATGAAGATGAGAGCTTCCGACACTCGGCATTTCTTCTAGTCGAAGAACTTAGAGTAGTTGAAGTTGAAGCAGATGTCCATGCTGACGATGTTCTTGTTAGTCTGATACAAATTACAGGAAGTTGAAACGAAAATGTGATTTTAGATGTATGGTTTCCTATGAGACGTAAGGACTTGCATTGACGAAGTTGAATGTTTTTCAGTATTTCCTGCAACCGCAACAAAATACTATGTGGCGGCTGAGATTCAGTTAAAGCTGTTCATAGTTTGATACCTGGAATTTAGGTGAAAACTAAATTTTACCTCTGAATGCAAGGTCTTAAAGGTAATTGGAAGCAACGTTTTATTTTCAACGTTTCGTTTTGATTTACCCGATTGTTCCTGAGTCACCTTGTTCATGAGAGCATTTCAGCTTATCATGTAAAAAATTGGCAGTTAATGGGCTCAGCCCAGTGAACTGCACTCAAACATTTGCTTACATGCATTTCTTACTGCAAACGATATGATATGAACCTATCCTCTTAATGCTCCATGTATGTCATGCTGGGGACCAAATTTACTTCGAACACGCCATGTCAGACTCAAGTTCAACTGATACTCCGAGACTGCATAACCGACCAGTCGGATAAGAGGATTCTCGTTAAGTGAGGTCATGTTATACACGCTCAAATTGGACTTTTTTCCACCTTGATCGGGCTCATGGTGCCTCCTTGGACCCTAACTCCAATTTAAATGGTTGCTTGGTTTATTTTCCAGTGATAAGTCCTCTTCACTTTTTTCAGATGATACAGAGGGTACTTTGGTTCTCGAAGAAATCACAGGGTTAGTTCAGATTGTTTCAAATGAGAATACCTCCTCCACTGTTGACCCAATACCACCGAGTGATTATACCAGAGTAGATACCGAATACCTCCCAAATCAACTGTGTACGCAGTACCGCCTAGTGATTATACCGGAGTAGAAACCGAATACCTACCAAATCAACTGTCAAGCCAGTACCGCCTAGTGATGATACCAGTGTAGATATCAGACACCAACCACACCAACTCTCAATCCAGTACCGCCTACAGACGATACCAGTGTAGATACCAGATACCTACCATATCAACAACTGTAGCAGAAAATGACAGCAACAAGAAATGTTTGGGGATGATAAAGGGTCAGACGCATCCTTCGGAACAATGAAATCTGGGACAACGAGACTGCCACACTAGAACGCTCGAGGAACCCCAGGCTTTAGGGACGCATTGTTGTCGTTCATGATTTTTACTCTTCTGACTA
Organism: Trialeurodes vaporariorum; assembly: GCA_011764245.1. Taxonomy (NCBI): domain Eukaryota; kingdom Metazoa; phylum Arthropoda; class Insecta; order Hemiptera; family Aleyrodidae; genus Trialeurodes; species Trialeurodes vaporariorum. Next base: position 26,475,903 of record VMOF01000379.1, read on the forward strand.
CGGGGCAATTTTATCCAAAGCAGGGTACGTTTCCAACTTTTCGTGAGGAATATTTCTGGTCTCCTGCGTTTTTCTGCATGAAAGCGGCGGTTTTGTCCCCATAATACTTAATCTGTTACTCATGCTTTCTTGCCTGTTTTCCTATTTACTTATTGACCTTCCTATTTCGCCTATTTCGGAGTCAAGAAAAAAGTGCAGGCTGCCTGAAAAGATGAAAACTAAGATAAAGGCTGCACAGGGATGCAAAAGAAAGTTCTTCTCCCTATATCATAAATGCCACCGAGACTTCTGAAAGAAGATTGCCCCATCAAAGGTATTTTATTTTTCATGTACAGTGCATTTTAATAAGCAGAAGATGAGGAAGGTTTTAAATAAGGGAATTCATTGAAAACAGTTCATCATCTCATCCATCTTATGCTTATCGTAACTTGCAACCAGCCTCTCAAAAATTATTCAAGAAAGTGCCGATGGTTTCTGAACGGTTGCAGATATGCTGTTAACGAGTAAAATTTAAGTACAGGATGAGCCATAATTTTTTAGAGTTTACTGTTTACTTTACTTCTTAACTCCTGGTAAATTGGTTTTTTTCTTTTTTCTTGGTTCAACATTAATTTTAAAAAAATTAATCGCAGATAAAATAATGAAAGGGTCAAAAACGAGAGATGAAAAAGATAACTTTTTTGAGTAGTTTGATATTAAGACTAAACTTTGTCCCCCAATGTGAAGCTTTATTTCGAAAAATATTGATTTTTGCTGTGCCTTCTAGTGCCCCATTATTTATGAAACTAACAGCTAATTCATAGGTCTTTTCTATAATTTGATAGGTGCAGATGGTTCAGACAAGAATGTTGGTGCCCATGAACTGAAGACCTTCAAGAAGAAATTGGCTGATTCATCTACTACCAGCCATCCCTCACCAACTGAACAACAACAAGCAAACACAGCTACCATTAAGTAGCATGGTAAGAAAAACACGTGTTTGCATAAATAAATAGAAACCAGGCGGACTGGATCATTTCATTCCCCGAATTGAAACTCTGGTTACAAAAACACACAAAAAAAATCAGCAAGAGGTCATGACAGGGCTGAGTGCACTATTGGTAATGATGTACTTCAAGCCAAGCTGGGCATTATCAAAAAACACCGATCTCTTTTAGTTTTAGTATTACTGTGAAAGTTCAAGCTGTCGGTATTGCTGAACCTAATTTTATGGAAAAACATGTGAATGTACCCTTCACAAGACGTATTTGACGTTTTGAATTAAAATTACTTCCTTTCATAGCCTTGGAGGATCTACCTGTGAACATTGTGGACACTCTTGTCCCTCTTGCAAAAGTAATCGCTCCCAAATGTTGAAGAAAATTAGGGATTAAAGTTAATACGCACTAGAGCCAATGCCATGCTCAAGAGTGTTCTAGCAGATGCACTCCATGAAAATGTAATAAGCAAATTAAGGAACCCTGGTAATTATTTTTCTGGACGTCGTATTTGATGAGACTACAGACACATCGATATCCAAACAATTACTCATTGTGAGCTGCTATTATGATGAGGAGTTAAAATCTCCTAAATCAGATTTCTTAGCCACGATTCCTCTTCTCGGTGGTTCAGCGAAGACTGTCACGCAATCCATAAAATATTGCCTCACTGAACACAATATTCCATTGACAAACGTAGCCGGCATTGCAGCGGACACAACCATTGTCAACTTTGGTGCTAACAATTTAATATCAGTTCTACTGACAGAAGACTTATCCCACATTGTTGCAATCAGGTGTACATGCCATCTAATCTATTTGGTTGCCTCTTCTTCAACTGCGGTTATACGCAAAGAAATTGAGTTGTTGCTGGGGAAAGTTGCTACTCACTTTAGCCGCAGCAGTAGCCGAGTAGAAAAATTGGCAGAGACGTAGGCTGCAATGGATGCTGAAGCTCAACAAATTCAGGCACCCTGATTCACACGCTGGCTAGCCAAAGATGACTGTGATCAACGCGTCTTAGAGCAGTCCAAAAGATGAAGCACCCATGTTTATAAACAGCATTCTGCAGAACAAGATAACCTATCTTTATCTTGAGGTCCTGTCAAGTGTCCTTCCGCTCTTTACCAGCTTAAACCAACTTTTCCAAAGAGATGAATTTCAACTTTACTGCGTCAAAGTACAAGTTGGATTTTGTATTAAAAGAAATTCTTCAGCGTTATATCAATGACAAAATGTATCGAAAGCCAGATACTGACCTCTTCTAATTTCATCATAAAAATCCAGGATATTTCAAGAGGGATTTAAAAAAGATGTGCCTCAGTCAGTGCAAATGAAACTATGTTCGATTTATTAAAAAGGAACTCAGAATTAAGTAGCAACATTGATCCGTTTTTAAATAACATGCTGACTTTTTACTTAGAGATTATCACTAAAACCAACAGTCCACAGGGCCGAAAAAGTTTAGCCATTTTTGGATGTGTTGTATAGTGCACGTTGGATGTATGTAGACGCTTTTGAGAAAAGTACATGAGAGCAAAGGAGACCTGGACTTAGCAATTTTAGAGTACAATAATACCCCAATTGTTTCGCTTGGTGCTAATGAGTAGAGTTTTAAGGACGAATGTTCCGGTTTGTCAAAAAGTTTTAGCCCCACAACCTGTGGGCCACAGGTGAGTAGTGTAAAGAACAAAATGACGCAGCACATAAGAAAAACCGAAGAGTATTACAACAGAAACTGTAAAACCAGAAGCGAGTTTAAAGAAAATGAAAATGTTTATTGTTTACATAAAACACCAAGATAATCGCTGATACCTTGCTCAAGTTATTAAAAAGTTGGAAGCCCCAAGGTGTTACATTGTCAAAAATGAGAATAATGTACTTCTCCGTCGAAACTCATTCTTTTTGAGAAAAAATTGCTCAAGTTCCGGACATCCTAAAGGGTTCAACCTTATGCTCTTTGATTTTTCTGAATCTCGCTCCTCAGAGTCTAGTTCTGATGTTTCTGTTGAGCCTAATGTGATAGTCTCCAACTCGATTCGAGTGATTTGGATGTAACCATTATAGAGGAACATTTAGATGTAACCATAATCGAGAAGGAAAAGGAAAAAAGTGTTACAACCAATGAGGCAGGAAGTACAGACGGAGAAAATTTCCTTGGATTTGAAGATGTGGAGCCAGTCACATCAACACCTGATCAAGCTCGAAATTTTAAATCTAAATTAAGGAATAAAGGACAAGGTTGTCCAAAAAAGTTTGACTCGAGTTTTGCCAGCCGATAGCCTTGCGCCTATTAATTGTGTATTTTTCTAATGAAACATTATTTGTGATTTTGTAAACCATTATTAATTTTTTCACCCAATTGCACATTACTCCAGACCATTATTATTAACAATTTATTCGCCAAATGGCACATTATTCCAGAGCATTATTTTTACTATCAATTTATTCGCCCAATGGCACATTATTCCAGATCATCAAGGCAATGGTATCATCAATGGGACATATGTCGTCTGGCTCTTAATTAGCCAAAACTTCCAAAGTTTTTGTAAAAAAAAAAAAAAAAAAAAAAAAATCCTGGTAATGGGAAGGTGTTGGATGTGTTGTATGGTGCACTATGAAACACACGCCACCCAGGGGGGACTTGGTGAAAAAAGGCACACTCGCATCTAATGGCGTCACGGCCCGGCCACTCTTTGTAACTGTCCGCTTGAATTATTCATTTTATTGAAATCTTACGTTATATTTATACACGTGTTCAAGTATTCATTCATTTACCCAACAAACAACTATTAAACAGCCACAGACATTCCTCTTCATGTCCCAGCCAGTTAGAAGCAGTCTATGAATAAGGTCTTATCAGCATTGACCATGCTAGCTGGGTCAGTCCATGCCAAATCAGACCAAAAAATGACGATTTCTGATTTGACCCCCTCCGATTTGCATGAAATTTGGTACACTTTTTTCGCCTATTACACTGTGTCAGAAAATGATTTTTTTAAATTTTTTGGACCCCCGTTGATTTTTTAGCGAATTTCAAAGTTGCCACATTTAGCAAAATGTTGGCCGAGGCCATCCTCTTTAAACTGCTGTAGCTCAAAAACTGTGTGTCACAGAACGGTCGTTGTGGTCTCGTTGAAAAGCTCTTTTAAATACCTTTTAAACGATTTCTATCAACATGGGAAAATTTACTGGTAAATTTGCCTGAGAAAATTTAAAAATTTTAAAATTTCATTATCTCAGAATCGGATATTTTTAAAATTTTGAAAAATTCAGGAAATGTGCAGCATACCATCAAATAGCTGTCACCAAAATTTCACGATGGAGACTTGAAAGGATCGTAAGTTATTAAGAAAAATGTGGCGTTGCCTCCCGCGGATACGACAAGACGGGTCGGGCAGCGCGGGCGACGCACTATGGTCCAGGCGCCAAAATTAACTAGACAAAAGTCCCCAAACTCACATAGGCGAACGAAACTAGGTTTCTGGGGGTTTTTTAGGTCGCTAAATTCATTTTTGATGTTATTTCTTCATAATTGTGACATATAATCTCATAAAATTCAATTTATATACATGATTAGTGTAAAGTGAGCACCAGAAAATAATCAAAGAAAAACCTGTAAGTTTCTTTTGCTGTATGAGCCATAAATATCTTCTTTAATCGGTTAAAGTAAGTTTAAGTAAGAGTTAAATGAATTATATATTACCTCAAATGATGACAAACACAATTATAATGAAGGAACATGAAAAAAAAATGAAAATTCAATTATTCTTTAGTGAAATCTGCTCTGTCGTCTAAACTTCCATTAAAAACGGCAAAACTCATGTAAACAATCTTTTAATTCATTGATTACAAAAATAACAAAAGAGGATCGACAGAGAAAGAAAAATAATATGCACTTTAAATGAGAATACAAAATATTGAGAGCAAAGTAAGCTATACAAAAAAAAAAAAAAAAAAAAAAAAAAAATGAACTAATTCAGCCAATGTTATAAATCATTGACTTTGATCAACATTTGTCCGTAAAAAATGCGGAGCATAATTTTAAAAATTATGATAGCTGACGAAAAAAACAAAACAGTTGACGTATTTCCAGCTAGATTTGTGGGAAATGAAAGATTTTAGAATATGAAATGTTTATCCTATTTAATATTGTACACAAACCATGAACCATGAAGCCATGTATTAGGTCAAATAATAATTGAGCTAATTTATTTGAGATTTAGATGGGCCGAAAAAATTAAAAGTGGCTCAAGAGGAAAAATTATTGTCTATTTTATTCAAATTCAGTGGCGGCTTATGCCCATTGGCGAATCCAGCAATCTGGCAACAGTGCACTCTTCCAATTTGATTTCATGAGAAACAATCGATAAGTCACGTGGCTATGGCTCCATTAAGAATCGATCGTTAATCATACATTCAAATGGGAGGAACGCGCGGTTGCCGGATAGGTTGCTAGATCCGTTTATGATTGTGCCATTTGGCAACGCTGCATTTCGTCCATCTAGGCCTACATCAAATATAGGTTTCAAGGTAATTTCACGTAAACCTGAACATATCGACCTTTTCCAGGGCTCAAATAGTTAAAAAGCTAAGACGACAAATTTCACATGTCATTGCTCTTTAAATTACAAGCTCTGATTAACTTTGATTCACAATGATAACATTGGAACTATAACATCATGATGTAAGTTAAATGAATACTATTTAAATGCATTAAATTGCCGTCAACTTGAATTTCCAAGGTGATAAAGTCAATAGGAATAACAGGATTTGCGTAAAACAGCTCAAAAATCACCTACATGAATGTCAAAGGTGTAGCGTGTAATCTGGCAACGTTGCATTTAATCCATTTTAACCCAGGTGAAATAGCGATGCAAGGGAGAGCACTATGCACTTTCGATGCCTAAACCTATTTCATTGGTCTAAATTCAAGAAATACGATGATGCCAAATTTTACTCGACGTCACTGATAAACGGCATGAAAAAGAGCCCCACAGAAATGTAAAAATAACACCCATTTTATCTCAAAAGAGGTGACGAAAAAAATTCATAACTTCTTTCGGCGACAATCGGCGACACTTATGAAGGCAAAGTGGTGAATCCATGGGTCTTTAGAATGACTTCAGCTATATTTGGTGATGTTACTAAGTGTTACACAATTCGTAGCGTACTTTAAGTGCAAAAATTATGGCCAAATTCGTTTAAATTTGACTAATGTCTATTACTACCTGTACTGCACATAATTTCCATTCGAATTGACAAATATCTGGCTTAAACTACTGCATTTACCTTCAGAAAGAACGTCAAAATGCAAAAAAAATTAAAATCAACGGTGAACTCTCGAAAAAACACGGTTAACGTAGGCCACTGCAAGCTTCGACTATTACAACTGTAAACATCGTAAAGAAGACACCTCGCGCGGTCGCAGAAAAAAGCTCGCCAAAGCCTTATCAATGATAATCATGGCAAACCCATTTAGGAGGAGATACTCCATGATATGTAGTATCACTCAGTGAGGTCAGTTTTCATGTTTTCCAACCTTGAATTTTAGACTTTTGTCTAGCTAATTTCGTCGCCTGGACCATAGTGCGACGCGGAGCCGATGTTGCCGCGCGCCGTGCCGTGCGTTCGGATTCATTTTTCTTGATTCGGCGGAGGGAAAATAGTGGAGATCGTATACTATCTTGTTAGGAGTCAGTGTTGCCAAGATACGATAGTATTAACTGTCCGAAATCTGCTGTGAAATTCAGATTTATTTTAAATTGCAACAGAGCTCTTTAATGAAGCATGTCACCATGGAATTAAATACAGGTTCTTTTTTGAAGATTTTTTTTTTCATATTCCTTCCAAAATTTTTATCAGTTTGTCCAAATTTTTAGTTTGTTTGTTAGTTTATGTCATCCCCAATGGATTTTGTATTTACTTAGTAAATTTCTGCCCTGCGTTTTTCGTGCATGTTTTTTTTTTTTTTTTTTTTTTTTTTTTTTTTTTTTTATTAACTTTTAAATTGTTTGGTTTTTTTTTTGCTATAAAAATATGGAGAGAAGGAAAACATTTTACACTCACTGTTACAACCCTCTAAAGAAAACAAAACATTCTACAGTTAACAAAGGATTGCGACCGGTAACAGAATGGCAGCGCATGCTGGTGTCAGGTATGCCATCGGAGGCAAAAGTTTGCTATGCTTGTCGTGCGGATTTGGCCCTACTACGTCGCAACGAAACGGAGGCAACGATCGAAACCAACGTTCAAGATCTTCCATCAGCCAGTACAGTGCATAATTCTACCCTGTCTGATCCTTCTTTTACTGAGGAAACGGAAATTCTATCTTCAATTAATGTATCGTTAACAGAATTGGGAGAATCGCCTGTCAAAAGATCAAAAGTTGCCGTAAAAAAAATATGCCAGCAAAAAATTTAAGAATATTAAAAAGGTATTCAGAAATAATTTATTTAAAACAGCTTCTTCTTCTTCAGATAGTGAGGCAGGAATTGATGATGTTCTCTTCAAATTTTTGGTGCTGCAATTCAAAAAGATCGAATTGAAGAAACAACGGCTCATGTTCCTAACTTTATTACCGGAAATATGGAGCAGACGCAAGATAATGAGAGAGTTTGGGGTTTCGGCGTATATGGTGCAGCAGGCAAACAAATTGCGTAGAAGGAAGGGTCTTCTCGCGTCTTCAGACAAGAAACCAGGAAGAACTTTACCAGCAGCGACAGTCATAATGGTTAAACAATTTTATGAGAATGATGAATATGGACGCATGATGCCCGGTAAAAAGGACTGTGTTGCTACAAGGGATGAGGCAGGGAGGAAGGTATGCCTGCAGAAACGACTGCTGCTGGCAAATTTAAGGGAGCTTTACTCTTCCTTTAAAGAGAAGCATGACACTACTAACATCGGGTTTTCAAAATTCGCGGAAATACGTCTGCGTAACTGTATTTTAGCGGGTGATAAAGGGACGCACGCAGGCACGCTGTGTGCGTCTGCCTAATTCATCAAAATATTAAACTCATGATTAAAAACGCTAACTTAACATCATGGGAAAATGGGAGCTCTCCCAATGCAATTGCGATTCTTGTTTACCCTTTCATCTAAATCAACCATTATTTTGGTTCTTCTAGTTATTTGAACGGTTTAGTACAGTATCGCAAACTTCAAAGCTGTTAACACTGAAACTCCATTTCTGCCCATGGACCTTTATTCCAGGGACGGGCTCAATTACAATACTTTAGAGAGCTTACAAAGGAACCAGACATTCCAGCCTAATTGTCTCAAGTGCAAACAATCACTGTACACAAGTATATGTCCTTACCTTTCAACAGAGGCACATCTTCTGTAGACTTTGGATCAAACTATGATATGTACTACTCCTGATGATCTTCGATACACAAGCCCCTAAAATGAAAAGAAAAATAAGTTATATCAGATGACCTGCACAGCACTTCCCCGGTTACCAAAACCAACCATAGAATCTAATCAAGTGCTCAACGATTAGAAGACAGGTTTTCTAGTCTAGCCAACTTTCAAGTTCCAGATTTACAGGCGCGTAAGTAAAATCCAACATTTCGAGATCATCTTTCACATTTTAATTCTGAGGAAAATGCACAAGCGAATAAATGTGAATATGTTATCCTTCATTCTTCATGAGTTCAAAAATCTCAGAAAAATATTGTAGAAAGTGATTGAAAGATTGATTGCAGTTGAAAAATGAGAAGTAAAGTGGAAATTGGAAATTTTGAAACATTGCATTCCACTTGCGCCTACAAGTAAGATTGGTGATGATATCATTGATTGGTGCTCACTGGGGGAGGACACCTATGTCGGTAAAGCGTAAAAATCCTCTGATAAATTGATTGAGACTTTCCTTCAAGCTTGTTAAGATGGTCTAAGACATAAGCTACAAATCACAACTAAGCACTTTCAAAAACTAAGTTTTATGCATTCTTTAGAAACAATGCCATGTTACGATTCCATAAGCCGATAAGTTAAATTGGTTCATACCCCTTCCTCCACCTGCCGATCAGTATGACTGGCTTTAATTCTCGGCGCTATAGCCCAGCCTTCTTCTATAATAAGCCTACTCGGGTTAGCTAACCTGGATTGGACCTGACCAGCGTTGAGATGCCCACATAAACACTTTGGTTTTTGTTCAACTTGGGTTCAAACCCAAGTTGAGATTTCGCAAATAAATATCGCAGAGTTTTCAATATGGGTTGACGCAACATCAATGTCACTGAAACAAATGAGGTTAAACACACATCTTATGCAGCCATAACTCTTCTAAACGCACCGAGCTTTGCCGCCATTTTCGGTAAAATGTAAACTAACAAAGAGAGGAAGAAGAAAGAAACTCTTTCAGCTTGGGATAAAATAAAGAGTGTTGATGAGGTAACCCGGGTTGAGCTCTTAAATAAACTTGCTTAGTTTGTGCCAGAAATTTCAACCCGCATTAGTACAAAAGCATCCGTATATTTGAACTGGAGTTGGAAGGTTTTTTTTTTCTTCTTCTTCCCTGCGTTCGTTTGCATTTCGGAAAAAATGGCGGCGATATCCAGTGCAATACGGACAGGGCCGCATAAGGCGCGTGTTTAACCTTGCTTGTTTTGGTAAAATTGATGCCGCATCAACTTAAGTTCTGAACTCCCAAATGTTTATGCGCAAAATCCCAACCGTAATTTACAGACACAACTCGGTTTTGAACCAGGGTGAAGCAAAAACCGAAGTTTTTATGCGTACATCTCACCTCGGGTTGGGCCCAGCCCAAATTAGCTAACTCGGCTTAAGAAGCCTTGCATAAACTGGGCTTATGTATTTCTGCCCAAACCAAATTCGTGAACACAGGTTGAGATGCATTGTATAAACTTAGCTAATTTAGAACTACCCTATAATACAACCCAAGAGACTTAGTAAATTATAAATTTTATTCAGTGACCAGCTTTGGTCACTTTAATACTATGCGATCAAATGGATGTCTGCCATCATTGGTTTCGAATTGCGTGACCAGGTTACGGTTTTTGAAACCTGCCTAGAAAGGTAAATTACAAAGTCGTGACCAGCGGGCCGATTTTTGAAATCATTGGATAAGGCTGGTAGAGTGGATGAATGGGGGGCTGCTATTGGTCCCTTTACAGTGTTAATCAAAAAGAAGAGCTCTTTGACCAAGTATCCCTCCACTACATTTGATAAGTTATTGGCTTCTATCGGTTTGTTTCAAGCAGCTGATAGCTTATCGAATGTAGCGGAGGAAAATTTGGTTAATGAGCTCTCCTTTGTAAAAAACACTTAAAAGGGACCAATAGAGGGTTTTAGTAATGGCGACTGCCAGTGATGAGCATTCCAAACAAAGACAGTTTGTCTCTCTCGCTGTCGCGAACCCCCATGTACTGCCATCTCACTCTTACTTTAAAAAATCGTACATCGAGACATCATTCGTGAAATTTTTTGGCTGAAATGAATTCTTCAAGGCATTTTTTTGCAATTTAGATGATGATATGTCATAAAACAAGGCCCTAAATACGAATTTCGAAATTAGAAAGAGATGGGTTGGTATACATGGGGGTCACGGGAGAGTGAGCGAGATAGTTTGGAACGCCACGCGAGTTTTATCGCAACCAATGAGTGCATTGTTGAGGTTCTTGGCTAACCATTGACTTCGCACTAAAACCGTCTATAGCAGGCCCCCATTCATCCAATCAACCAGCCTTATCTAATGATTTCAATGATTGGCCCACAGCAGGCTGATTGTCATAATCATTGGATAAGGCTCGTGGACTAGATGAATGAAGGGATGCTATTGGTTCCACTAATGTGTTTCTCAAAAAGTGGCGCTTTGTAACTAAGTATCCCTCTGCTACATTGAATAAGCAACTAGCATATTCAATATCATCTAATTCGGAATATTGTGGTATTGGCTTACTACAAGCAGCTGATAGTTCATTGAATGTAGCGAAGGGATACTGGGTACTTTACAAATAGAGGCCGTTCCAGATAGCTTCGGTTCTAACAATTCTTTGATTACCCACGCAAAAGGACGATACTATATCCTCCACTCTCGCTCGCTTCAGTGTTACCAAAAACTTTGATTCCGCTTACTATGTGAATAAATAGAGCTTTCAGCGGCCTGATGGATTCGGTCAATATCATAAATAGCAAATATTTTAGTATTCACTAATTGCAATGGTTAACCGAGTCTTTAACGCAGCGTAAAGTTCTGATGATTCGCGCAGTGAGCGAGGTCGATGTTTTCACACGGATGGTAGAGCTCGTTTCACGAGAGAGGGCCAATGACAGATCATGCAGCTCGCTGCGCAGACGTGTTTGCGTTCTTGCACAAGCGCAAAAATGCAAACTTGTCTCTGCGCAGTAAACAAACCCATCTGTCATCGGCCAACTTTCGTGAAACGGCCTCTAACACTGGATTCCTTATACGAAAACAAAGACCTGTCAGAACGGAAGCTATCTAAAAAGCCTCTACTTACATTTAGACTCGTTAAATCCGGTTACTCAAAATGGTTCTGCCCTGATACGGAACGGAACGAATTAAAGAGAGTTAAAATTAGGCTCTTACAAAAAGTGGCGGACACATATTCCACCAAAGGAATGGAGCATATTAAAGAGGCACCAAGGGGCCGAACCCAGTCATTAGATAAAATTTACTTAAATGTTCGACATGATGCAACCGATCTACATTGCCAGGAAATAGTGCTCTGAAATTAGTTACCTGTAATGAAGAAAGTGATGGTTCATGCAACTTTCTGGGGCCAGAGACGAGGAAATAATGAAGAAAACCTTTGAACAGAAAAAGGTTACAGAAAATACCTTCCTAACAAATTGTCACCTCCGCGGAGGGTCAAAGGGTGCAAAAGGCAACTACAAACTTGAGTATAATAAGACGGGAGGCTCACTAAAATTTATCCGGATAACCGGTGTTTGGTTGTTCCCTTTCACTAGATAGATGATATCTTCATCTCAATTTTAATTTGCACCGATTACATTTTTCTTGAACACGGGAGAAAGTAAGTTAAGGAGTCAATATTGAAACTTGAAAGCAGATGCAGGCTTGGAAAAAATTAGGCACCTCACTCATCATTACTGACCAGAGACACTGACTAATAAAGATGCCATAGAACTATAGAAGCGTCACTTCCACAAGGCTCTTCTGTATAAACTCCTTTCGTTGACCTTGAAATAAGCCAGCCCCCGCGCGATTCAAAATAAGCCAGCCACTTGCAATTCAAAATAAGCCAGCCAACCTAGAGTTCCTATATTTAGAGAGTTAAGACAAGAGAAACCATGGGCGCCGCCATTGGATGCGATTTTGCACATTTGTTTACATTCTGAGGGCCGTTGTTGTGTTTTTGTCCACTGCAAAGATTACAGTGCCGCTGAGTTTCTAATGATGTAATCTTTTACTGCTTTTGTGCATCGACATCCATTTATGCTTTGAAAGGTTCTTTTGGGATTTTTAGACATTCTTGAGGCGTTTCATGATTAAAATTTACAGATTCGTCGATATTTAACTCTTTATCCGTAAAATACTGTTGGTAAACAACTGCGATTGTAAACAAAAGTGCAAAATCGCATCCAATGGCGGCATCCGTAGAGCCTAAAACTCATCGACCAATCAGAAGTTGACTACCCTCTTGTCTTAACTCTCTAAATATAGGAACTCTAAGCCAACCTAGAGTCTCTGTGCATGAATATTTAATGAACTATATATTTAATATATTATATTCAGTATATTTAGTATATATTTATACAGGGACTGATTCAAAATAAGCCAGCCACCGCCACCGTGCAATTTAAAATAAGCCAGCCACCCTAGAGTCCTTGTTTAAGTGTGTATGAGTACGTAATATATTATATTTAATAATTTATTTAATTTTTAATATCCCCTGAATATTTATTAATACACAGGGAATCTAACAAGGAGAGGATACGAGTTGTGGATCACCGATTTGGTTCAAATTTAACATACATACAGGGTGTTGAAAAACTGTTCCCGAATATTTCAGGGGCGGATTTTACAGATCAAAATAAGACCTTTTTTTCCTATAAACATGTGTCCGAAAATGCCCCCCTTTTGAGCTACAGCCCCCCAAAGTTTTAAAAAATTTACGGTTTTTTTGGAATAGCGACCACTATTTTGAACCAAATGTCTTAAAACTTGGTGTTCTGAGGTAATTTTACGTGTAAAATCCATTAATGACCTCGAAAAATTCAGAAATTGAGTCTGACTGCACTTTTCACGCAATCTTGTACCTTTAACTGCACGAAGTTTATGTTACGGATTAAAATTTTGAAGAATAATTACCAAAATCAGATGCGGAAAACCCTTAGAAAGATTTTTGGTCCTCCTTGTTCCTTTCGATACGACGCGTTTTAAGCGAAATAATCGCTGCACAGTGTGGAAAAGTCAGCGCTTTAACCATGAAAAACGGCAGTGAGTATGCAACCCGCCTCTCCGCTGCTTCTACGGGCCGGCCGCTACGGTAAAAGCGCTGACTTTTCCACACTGTGCAGCGATTATCTCGCTTAAAACGCGTCGTATCGAAAGAAACAAGGAGGACCAAAAATCTTTCTAAGGGTTTTCCGCATCTGATTTTGGTAATTATTCTTCAAAATTTTAATCCGTAACATAAAATTCGTGCCGTTAAAGGTACAAGATTGCGTGAAAAGTGCAGTCAGACTCAATTTCTGAATTTTTCGAGGTCATTAATGGATTTTACACGTAAAATTACTTCAGAACACCAAGTTTTAAGACATTTGGTTCATAATAGTGGTCGCTATTCCAAAAAAACCGTACATTTTTTAAAACTTTGGGGGGCTGTAGCTCAAAAGGGGGGCATTTTCGGACACATGTTTATAGGAAAAAAAGGTCTTATTTTGATCTGTAAAATCCGCCCCTGAAATATTCGGGAACAGTTTTTCAACACCCTGTATAGTACTTACAGGGACAATAAACGGACCCATATTTTGCCGTTTGCGCCAATGGGCAGTAGTTTCGTCGAAATTTTTTTTTGAAAATCGGGAAAAAGTGGGTAGAAAAATCGTGTTTTCCGAACTAACGCCGATCTGCCTGAATTGCGACTCCGCCTCCTATCTTGGATCGAATGCCGAGTGGTAGCATTCTCGCTTGTCACACTCGACGTCCCGGCCCCCGGGTTCGATTTGCGTTCCTGCCGCATACTTTTTGCGCACTCAATTGTTTTTGTTCTATTTCTATCGTTCACACATTTGCTCTCGAATATTCAGTGCATCTTTTTTAGCATAGAATTAACGCAATAAGAACGGAAACTTTCATAATTATAGGTAGCAGTTTCTAGCATTTTTTCTCCTGTCTTTTTTCTATTCGCCTTGCATAAGGACTTTGCCTGACTCTTTTCGAATTGCATATATGCATAGTATCCAGGTGAGAACATTTTGCATATTTCTGTTGTGTGCCAGTTTCTTTATCGTGCAAATCCTTCCAGAAGAAACAGTTAAACCGATTACTGTGTCCAGATAGCCACTCTTTAAGACTTGCAATTTTCAAACCAATCTTTTGTTTTGTTTTTTTGGTTTTTTGTTTTTTGTTTTGTTTTTTTGTTTTTGTTTTTGTTTTTTTGTTTTTTGTTTTTTTTTTTTTTTAAATTTAAAGGTTAAAAAAAGTGAGGCAAATAAACCGAGCCTGTGTGAAAAACGTCCATAAGAGATCTCAACGATGGCTGCCTCCGTGAGGTTTCAATATCACGCCTTACAAATCCTCTCTGTCGCTACAGCTTGTTGGCACAGTTGTGTATTTAATGGCATTTTCCAAACTCACCGGCGATTCCACCGGTTGCGAAAATATTACAGAGTTCAGTTTAGTGTGTGGCTGTAATGCACGAAAATACTCTCATCTGTAATCTTTTCCGGATAAATGCAGCCGCCGTTAAAATTTAAAAAAATTACAAGGTGGCGGTCGAATTAATGGACCACTCTAAGGGAGTTCCATCTAATCGCAACTTTTTATGCTTAGAAAATTGACTCATTAGAGAGGAAGCTGCAATTAGACAGGACTCCCCCATACAACCCGCTCATTCAACCGCCTTGTGAATTTTTCCAAACGCATTTATTGAATTGGTGAGTGAGTTTTGAAACTTTTCGATTCTCCAATGTGATTTTCAAGCGATTTTATATTATCAGACCTTCCACTATGCTCAAAATCATCGGGCTCATCTATATTCCGCCGAAAAATGGAGTTGCAAGAAAGAAGAAAAAAAAAATGATCGTTTATAGCAATTATTGGCAGCAAGCGTCAACTCAATCATATAAGAATTTGAGGATCGTGTGGTCACGAAAATACGCTGCGTGTAAACTGCCAAGTGCCGTTGCAAGTTCCTCCGTATTTCGAAGGAATAAATTCCATCAACCCGAAGTAAACGCTGTGCGATAACCATTCCTACATGTCGGATGTCAAATTGCGTCCATTTGAAATGAAGGCGCTTCGTAATGGCTGCACCAACACCATTCAAGCGGCTGCTGTTCCTATGCGCGGGTCGGCCTAGCTTTTTTCCACGCACAAAGCCACTCCTAAATTTCATCCGCCCCTTGCTTTTTTTCCAGTACAATAGTATGTACATATTATTGTTATTATAAATTAGTCATTGCAAAAGTTACAAGTTATGAGTTATTATGAGTTAGTTTAACGTTGTATTTTTTCTGCAGAATACAAAAACCTCTGTAAATTTTACGATCCACTCACTCTGGTTGATTGCACCGATCACAGTCAACTTTACTTTGAATCATAGGAGAGTTAATCTTGCCTAACCTTGACTAAGCTTATTTTTCAAATTCTAACTTTTCAAAATGAAGTTTTGAATTTTTTAAAATGGCTTCATACTCTTTAGCCTTCGTGAAACTCTTCCGGAAAAGTACTAACACTTTACTGAGCAATCTCAGAGGCGGATCCACGGTCGAGGGAGGAGGATGGTGGGCTAAGAAGTAATTAACCATCCCCCTTTGAGCCAAAATTTTACATACTTGCGCAGTGGGTCGAAACTTGACTTTTTTCGGACAAAAAGAAAAAAATCAGTATTTCCGTTTGCGAAAGATTCATTGCAGTTATTTATCAATCACAGTTACCCTTTTGAAGCTATAGAGTTAGTATTCTAAATATTTCCTCAAATTTTTCTCATTTTTGTTGGTTTTTTTTTTTTTTTTTTTGTAAATTTGACAACGTCATGTTCAGACCCTCTGTTGACATAGTGTGGAATATTATCCCCTCTTGGATCCAAAAAGAGAAATAAAAGGTCAGATACCAAGGTCCAAGGTGTGCCTTGCGTGGGTGTCATGCCTTTAATGAGGGCCATCTTGGAAAAATTTTGAGATCTAAGGGAAGGAGACATATTATTAGGGGAAGGGGGGGAGCGAAAGCAGAAAGGGTATCGGAAAATCTTCGGGCACATCTTTACGGCGTAGTAAATGACAGTAGGTAAAATCAGCTCGATGTGAAGGTGCCAAACACAATATGTTTATCCCCCCCCCCCCCCCCCCCAATCATGAGAATTGCCTCCATAGTGCTAAAACATCTTATTTAGTCACAAAACTTCACCGGAATGTCAAAGAACCACTTTGGATGTCCACAAATAATTTTGAGCGTGAATTCGGGTCGAATACCCCATAGTGGGGCGTGACAATTCAGACAGACCGCGGAAATGAAAGGAACCGGTGCGGTGGATGCTGAGAATTCTGGGGTCCAAATTAAGGTCCATATACATAAGGTCTGGCCGGTAGCTTTCGGCTCCCCTCGTTGGTCCCAAAGATTAATGTTACTCCAGATATGGCACTAGCTATCTTGCCAATGTTAAATTTTGTTGAGCGCCTTCATTTCTAAACTCTAGCTAAAACACATGTAATACACCGGCCCACGGTTTGTTTACGTTTCGGCGAGGGAGACACGTGCGGGCGGGGTGAAGGTCGTGGGCCAGCCGACTGGCCCCGCCCCGCCCGCACGTCTCTCCCTCGCCGAAACGTAAACAAACCGTGGGCCAGTGTATGTGTTTTAGCAATGAAGGCGCTCAACAAGATTTTAGCTGGTGCCATATCTGGAGTATAAGTAATCTTTGGTTGGTCCACAGTCCGGGAACCACTTCTCCATTTAAAACCATTGACTCATTAATAGTAACTGTAATATGTGAACAGAGGATGGAAAGGAGCAAGGGAAGGATGCAATATTGGAGTGGCCTGCTGATGCTTGGAAAAAAAGCTAGGCCGACACGCGCATAGGAGCAGCCGCTTGGGTGGTGGTGGTGCAGCAATTAAGAAGCGCCTTCATTTCGAATGGACGCGATTTGACATCCGACATGTAGGAATAGTTATCGCACAGCGCGTACTTTGGGTCGATGGAATTTATTCCTTCAAAATACGGAGGAACTTGTAACGGCAGTATATGTATACACGTAGCGTATTTTTGTGACTATTCTTATGATCGAATTGACGCTCACTGTCAATGGGTCTGTTGCAAACTTTTGCTACAACGATTAAGGGTGTTTCATCTAGAATGTAAGATTGCCTGAAGTGTTCATTGGTTAGCATCAAAAAGTCATAAAATGCAATTATAAACTCACAAGAGGCGTTTAATGAAATTCAAGATGGCGGATATAAATATCGAGCAATTTGTATGCATGCACCACGAACATCCAAGGATAGCCTAGCCCAACCTTACAATATCGATCACAACTAATCACAGCGTAAACAAACACATAACCTCTACCTCCAGTGAGGTTGTCAAAGTTGGCCATCCTTGTATGTTCAAGGTGCATGCATTCAAATTGCTCGATATTTATCCGCCATATTGGATTTCGTTAAACGCCTCTCATTATGAGTTTATTATTGCATTTTATGACTTTCTGATGCCACCAATGGACTTTTCAGGCGATTTTACTTTAGATTGAACTCTTCTAATTGTTGTAGCAAAAGTGTGCAAGGTGCAACAGACCCATTGATGGAAGGCGAAAATCACACTCGCAAGCGCCGAGGAATACGAGACGAAGCTGCGAAAAAAGCGAAAAACGCAAGGAGGCACCAGCGGAGAGCGAATAGGTACTGCGAATTACCACTTTTATGAAAGCATCCTTTTTTTTAGACGAGAGAGCAGATAAAATGAAACGTTTAACGTAAAATTAACAAAAACAATTTTTTTATTAAAATAATTATTACATATTAATGTAAACTTTGTGTTAGCAAAACAATTCACAGTGTTTCACAGTTTGTAAAAAAAAAAAAAAAAAAAAAAAAAAAAAAAATTATATGCGTGTGTTTTTTATTTTTTGTGTGTTCTTATTATTTTTTAATGTGTTTTTTGTTTTATAGTCGTTTTCTGTATATGAAATAGCCATCTCACCCCCTCATCCTCCCGTTCTTTTGGGACCATTGCAGACAATTTTTGAGGTAACACATAGGCTTATCTAATCCTATATATTCACCCGAGAAGGGGGTATGTAGGAGCCCGGAGAGACGGGGGGAAGAGGTAGAGAGAGAGAGACAGGGGGAGCGAGACGTGTGATCGGTCAACTCGAGCAGTCGAGCACGAACTCTTTACTTTATGACTAGGAGTGTGAGTTGACTGATCATCCGCCACGCTCCGTCGATTCTTGAAAAAGTTAAAAGCGAGAATAATTTTTTTCTAAAATAAACAAGAGAAATCATTTAAATATTTTCTGATCATTTTCATTCGATCGCCAAAATTCGGAGCTTGACCAAGGTCGTCGATGGTTTTAGGCTGAAAACATCCCTGTGAGCTAATCAAATATATATCCTGTGTTTTGCAACTAGAATCAGTCGGTGAGGGTGGCTGTGAAATCAGAAGATATAGTCGAGGCCCCCGTTGCTCAAACTTCAGAACCAGACTTAGTCGGGGAGGTCGTTTGAGTAACAGAGAATAATATCTTGGTGGGGAATTAATCAGGAAAAACGCTCCCCCCCACACTCACACACACATCACTGAAGATATAGAACTAAATCTGATAATTCTGATCCGTTGAACAATAACTGAACTGCAGTCTCTGATTGGCTGAAGAGGTCCCTCTGAATCGTCCTGAATCGTCCTGAATAATCGTTAATCTGAACGACATTTAAGCCAGTGAATCTTCTTATAGCTGATCGGAGCGCCATTTCCTTTTGGAGCCTCTGAAAGGCATTATTTCCTGACAGTTGTAAACCGATACTTGACTAGAGTAAAAATTGCTCCTTTGATCATTTCTCCATGAACGCAGTGATTCGCTTCTCAGAGAGTATTACTGTTCCATCCTCTAATTCATCCAGATTATTTTTCCGCATAATCTCAATGCATTCTTCTAGGTATCGATCTTGCAAATCGATGGGAATCCTATTTATGTGACTGTCCAGCGATCCGACTAGTTCTGAAAATGATCAAAATTAGCTTCAGACTGTATTTTGAAACAGTGAATAGGAAATTTTACATATATACAGGGTGTGACAAAAGTCCGGCAACCCCTGAATAATTTTTGAACAGTTGCAGACAAAATAACGAAAAATAGGGAATGTTTCTAACCTCAACCCTTTGCACTCCACTTACTTTTCCCACCGTGGCCACCTGTACTCCAAATTAAATTAAGATAATTAGTGAAAAAATGCCTTTATTCATCACACTTTATTTTTGAGCTTATAAACTAACAACGTGTTGTATGATAATGATCTTATAGAATTTCAATACAAATTAAGCCTTCTTGTGATTCGGGCCACACCCGACCGTAGAGCTACGAAAGCTCAAACTTTATCCCGGTCCGGTCGGGTCCGGCCCGACAATGGATAATATCGGCATTTTTTCAATGTCGGGCCAGACCTGACAGTGGAGAGCAAAGGGTTAAAGAAACTATCTCTTAAGGGGGTCACCATTTTGACGGCACCACCACATGGGGGAGCTAGGCCCCCACTACTCGAAATTCTCAAATGATAACCCCTATCTTGTGACACGTCAATAAATTGAAAGTGCACACGGAAAAAAAAGATTAGTGAAAATAACTATACGGTTACCTGATTTTGGCACCTGCTAGATGTTATGGTAAACTTGACCAGAAGTATGGTACATTTACCGATACTTTGAGTAAATTCGACATGCAATCAGGTAACATCACCTAGTACCTAGTCAAAACATAGTATACTTCTAGTTAATATTACCATAACATCTAGCAGGTGCCAAAATCAGGTATCCGTATGGTTATTTTCACCGTAGTTTTTTTTTCCGTGCATTAAAAATCGAGCATTTTGTCTTAAACCAAAAATCGATAGTTTTCCGTTTTAAATATATCAAAGATCAAAGTTCGAATCTGACCCATTTTAAAAAAAAAATCATTTCACGATCATACTATCAGAATATGGCCGCAGTTTCCGAATTTCCTCAACGTTTTCAAGAACTGTTGTACAAATATCAGAACTTTGGTTTTTGTTCCAGAACTTCACCTCGGTTGACATATCTCTTTGCTTCTATGACAATGAGCTATAACTTTAGAGTGGCACATCAAGGAACGTTCCGCTGGTTCATTGTTGTCACCTAGGGCGCCGCCATCTTGCCGTAAAAATCGATTTTGAGGTTAAGTTTTGTAGGTTGTTTCCAATGAGCTATAACTTTAGAGTGGCACATCAAGGAACGTTCCGCTGGTTCATTGTTGTCACCTAGGGCGCCGCCATCTTGCCGTAAAAATCGATTTTGAGGTTAAGTTTTGTAGGTTGTTTCCGGTCGTTTCGTAAAGAAACTCGGACATCGCCGGAAACGACCTGCAAAAATTAACCTCAAACCTTGGAATCTGCCGTCCAAATTCCCGCCAAATTCCGAACGACCTACGAAATTTAACCTCAAACCTTGGAATCTGCCGTCCAAATTCCGCTTTTTCCCGGGATTCCTTCTACCCTGTGTCGCACAAGGTGGACCAGCCCGCTGCCACTCTAAAGTTATAGCTCATTGGTTGTTTCCGGTCGTTTCGTAAACAAACTCGGGCATCGCCGGAAACGACCTACGAATCTGCCGTCCAAATTCCCGCCAAATTCCGAACGACCTACGAAATTTAACCTCAAACCTTGGAATCTGCCGTCCAAATTCCGCTTTTTCCCGGGATTCCTTCTACCCTGTGTGGCACAAGGTGGACCAGCCCGCTGCCACTCTAAAGTTATAGCTCATTGTTCTATGACGGTAATCTCCCCCTCTTCTCCCAGTGTAGGTATCAATACAAAATAAAATAATAAAGTTACAAATAACAATAACAAAACAAAAAAATATAAAACCGGATAAAATGTCGAGAAATGAACATAGATATTGGTTTAAACTTACTTTTAAGGGCGTCTACATTGGCAAATTCTTCATAAATGGTCGTGCATTCGCAAGTTATAACTTTGAAACCGGCTTCGTTGGCGATAGACTGGAGCTCGCTCTTGGGATCCCCATTTACGAAATAATTAGGAACACTTCTGTCTACCCCCTGCAAAATAAACACACTTTTAAGTTTCCGATTCCTACGTGAGAACGAACCCCATTTTAAAATCAATTGATGTAATGATAAAATGATTTTATTGCGTTTCCATATATTTTTCCTTTATTGTTTTTATTTATTACCTTTTTTTATTTTTTTAATAAATTATAAGCAAGGTCAATTAATAATCAATCCGATAGCGTTGTAATATTTTATTGCTTTTTAATTTGATGATAGTACCAATGTTAATCACATCGGGAAACGATGGGCCGCTCTTAAACTAAAAGATTTTTGAACGGCTGCAGATAAAATAACGAAACTTGCGAAGTGTTTTTGACTTTAAAGAAACTATCACTTGAGGGGGTCAAAATTGGAGCAGTCTCCGGAAGGAGGGCCCATAAAACATTGAGTGAGCTCTTTCGAAGAATTTGACTTAGTGAGCAAATAGAGGATTTTTGCTGAAGAGCGCATCTGTTGTTTCAAAGGCCCTTCTTCCGGCGACGGCCTCAATTTTGACGGCACCCCCGCGAAGCTCAGAGATTACAGCTCTACACTGAACAGTTATTAATGGACTTTGATTTTGAATGGACTTTTTTTGTTTGAGAGGCATGGCTATAAGTTAAACGTTATTAGCCTAGGTGGCTATCGCCTTTCGCCTTTATCTGATCATAAGTAGCGGTAGCCGCCCAGGCCAACTCAGGAAACGCAACCTGGAGGGCAACCGTAAACACTTTATTATACAGGCATCAGCTCATTTCATGGCATTTCATGGAAATTCGGCTAGTTTGACTCGGTTTCCGAGTAATAGATTATACTAAACTAGGGGGATTCGCCCCTTGGCCGCTCCGCGGCCCACCCTCCAATAGGGTGGCGCTCCGCGCCACCCTTGAAGGTGACTACGCGCCGCCTTCGTCGTTACAGGTTGACCCGCGAGTTTAAATGCAGATAGATTTAATATTAAATCTTAATTTAATATTAAACCTATATCAGCATCTAAACTCGCGGGTCAACCTTTAACGATGAAGACGGTGCGGAGCGCCACCCTGTTGAGGGGTGGGCTGCGGAGCGGCCAGAGGTCTCCGTCCCCTAGTTAAAAACATAGAACTATAAAAAAAAAAAAAAAAAAAAAAAAAAAAAAAAAAAAAAAAAAAAAACATTACTGAGCGAAAAACGAACGGTTGCCAGGTTGAGAGTGAAATCTTTAAAAATGTTGACAGATTTAAAAGTATTCTCCACCTTGCCCTACCTGACAACGCAGAGAAATAGGGGGTGGGTGCAGGATTGTCCAGCATATTGACAGATTAATGGGCGGATGGACCCTTTCCGTATCATCTCAACCTTCCACAGTCCACACGCTCCAAATCCACCCCACCCCCATGAACAGATGAACCTTTTTCGTCTCGGTCTTAACCTCTTACACGCTCTGTATTCACCCCACCCCCGCTGCAAATGCCGCGGTACGTAAATTTGCAATAACTTGATTACAAATCAAGGTATCAAAAATCTGAGCATTTCGGGCATCTCATCAGATTAAAATCTGTCATCATGCCAAGTTACAGCGTTATAACATAAATAGCAACGTCTGTAGGGTGTGGAAACACTTTTTTGAACATTCTTTGAAAAAGTCTCCAAACTCCAAAAAAGAGGGCTTATCAGATTATACTATAGTAAGACTATGGTTCAAGGTATATGGAGAACAGGTATGGACAACACTCGACTCAGGGGGCGTGGCCACTTGGGAAAAAGTGACTTCGCCGCCATCTTGTCTCCTATTTACACCGTGTATATCTTGCATTGTTGTTTGTGGTTAGGTTTGAAGGGGAAGTTTATCTGAAGTAATACTTTATTTATTTGAACAATGAAAGGTAACTTTTATCTTTAAATGTTAATTTTGTGACTATAGAATCGATTAACATCATAATTCATTTTCTTTTTCAAGATGTTAAATCTAAATTTGAATCGCGCGGTCAGAAAAATGGCGGCGGAGTCGCTTTTTTCACAACCAATCAGAGCCAAGCTCAGAGTGTTGTCCACACCTGTTCTCCATATACCTTGACTATGGCTGAGTACCAGTAAAACTTATACTTTTTCACCAACTGGCAGAAATTCCTACAGACATCCTAAAACGAGACCTATTAAATTTGCAAAATGATTATTTTCCGCCACTCACTTTCAAAATAGTTGACCAAGGCTCCTTTTCTTGCATTTGTTTGTACAGTTTTTGGTACTGCCTGCTCACTGGGAACATGATCAGCATTTGTCCTTGGGGTTTTAAAAGATTGTAAAGATTGCTGAAAGCCGTTCTGCGAATCAAGAAAGAATGAAAAGTTCTCATCGTCAGTGGATTAAAACTGAAAAATATATTTTCTCCGAACCGCATGCGACGGTTTGAATTTTAAAGCTTAAATTTAATAGTTTTCACTTGAAATTAATTTATTCTTTCGAGACTCGAAAAAACACTGATGATCAAAATCGGAAAAAATCCCAAGTCATTTTTACCACATATAGATTTCATGGATTCTGACGGATAGTATTGGGAGGCTTTGTGAAAAATTGTTCGCGAAATAAACAACAAAATGAAGTTTTAACTCTCGAATTTCTCATTTTGTAAATCAAAAGATTCAATCCATATATATTATCGATTTAAAAAAGTCGATAGCTTTGAATTCACAGTTTACTGTGCGTTTATTTTACGAATAATTCCACGAAAGCTTCCCAGGTCTTTTTCCAAGACTGCATAAAAGCGATTTTTTTAAAATATTTTAGCAGTTCTCAAACATTTACCTGCACTAGGTATGTATGTGCGGCTCGACGGTACAGTAAGATTTCATTAGAGCGAATCGTGAATCCTCAGCAGTTGCGGCTTGTATAATTTGGCAGCAGTGCCCCCCCCCCCCCTTTTGAAATGAATGCAAAACACGATTCTTCAATTATTAAATCGATTGTTTTACAGAAGTTTAATCGCAAAAATCGAACGTTTGCCTAATTGCACGAGAGCCGCCACCGATACACATTACACAGTGGAGCGAGTGTCAACGGGATGGGTTGGACATGAAATATACATATGTATAGGTAACTGAAAATTCAGATTTGAATATTTTTACGGTCAAAAAACAAACTAAAAAGGGTGATTCTTGTAGTGAGGGCGACTTGTGTTCCAGGTAATTTTACGATAAAAGCAATGAAAGCCACGGTCAAACTTCTACGTTGCGCATTAACGAAGATACGCACATTTAAAGCCACGCCATGTCCGGCCTCCTCTATTGACTCGCTCCACTGTGCGACAGCCAGGATCTCTCTCTCTCTCTCTCTCTCTCTCTCTCTCTCTCTCTCTCTCTTTATTTATTTATTTATTTATTTATTTATTTATTTATTTATTTATTTATTTATTTATTTATTTATTTATTTATTTATTTATTTATTTATTTATTTATTTATCTATTTATTATTTTTTTTTCATTAATCTTTGCTTAATAATATTTACTTAATTACCTACCAACTGTTCATTTATTTACTCCCTTAATTTAGCATTTACTTGTTTAAATTTTAAATTATTGTGTTTTTTTTTTTAAATTTAAATTTGTTCAATTTGTGTATCTTAGTCACAGTTCCTGCGAGCCAAGAGGCAGAATGGAAGAGAAGACTGATCAGTCTTAATTCTGCCTCTTGGACGCAAATACTAATATAATTTGTATTTTTTAGATTTTTTTTCTGTGTGTACTCTAAGTATTCTGTTTTGGTATTTGCGTCTTAAATAAACTGCATTCTCTCTCTCTCTCTCTCTCTCTCTCCTCTCTCTCTCTCTCTCTCTCTCTCTCTCCCTTCATCTCTCTGTCTTTTTCTTCACTTATTTACATTTAGGTGCGTTATATTCATAAAAAGAGAAAGAAATTAGAGTGAAAATCACGTGAAAAATCATTTTTCTGTCCCTTTCTACTACACGTATTCAAACGGGCGGAGGGAGAGAGAGGAAGACAAATGTTTGGACCCGCATATGCGTGATTTGTGCAAAAAAGCTTAAAATTACTTGGATACCTATTCGACACTTACTTCATATCATGGATCCAGTGAAAAACATAGAAGGAGAATATTTTACTAAAGCCATCCTGGAATTTTTCGTTTCCTAGAATGACGCTCAAATCTTGGCTCGAAACGTCGAGAGTTTCAAAGGACACGTCCGAGTGTTTGTAGTTTCTATTCCCGACGTCTTTCATCACCGGGGAAATATCCACACCGAGCACGGTTTTCCGAGCTTTTTCCGGCAACCAAGGATAGAGAACATAGCGCGTCGCATCCCCAGGACCGCATCCTACATCGAGAACGATCTCCTCGTCGAACCATCGAAAATGTTCCTCGTGCTCCTTCAGGATTTCGTTTATTGCCTTTGAATTGATAGGGTTCAGTTTCTGACATTCCAAAAATAAATCCGCTTTCTGCATAGTGATTGTGTTCCGCAAACCTGAGTGAAAAATATCATAGCGAAAAGGTTGAAACAACTTTTGAACAATCATGGAAAGAATGGCCGGGCTCATTTAAGCAGTGGCGCACCCACGGAGACCCTAGTAACAGTTTTTCATTGGCGGTCAATGCCACGTGGTTCAACTATCAATGAATTCATTGGTTGCCATTACAAATTCCATTAGACGCTGATGCAAATTCTTGGGTGACCAGTGAAATTTTTGTTGTTGTTGTTTTTTAGTTGTTTTTTGTTGTTGTTTTTTTTTTTTTACCAGTGCTTTTTTTTTTTTTTTTTTTTTTTTTTTTTTTACTAACCAATGAATTCATGGATAATTAATTGGACCACATGGCATTGGACGCCAATAAAAAACTTTCACTTGGGAAGGGGCTAAGGGGGCACCCCCTCCCCGCACGCAGAAAAAAAACCTTTTTAAGTATGGAATATAAAGACAATTTTTTTTGAATTACTGGAATTCTCAATAATTCTCATGAAAGTACCAGAATTTTCATTGATCCAATAGTTGAACCAATAAATATTATATTTCCATTTGGCAACTTTAAATATAGCAATATTTACCATAATTATATTACAAATATATGAAACAATTTGTATGTTCAGTTCATCAGTTCAAATAATTAAATCTTCAGTCAAAAATGTCAATGCCTAGATTTTTTCCCCGGCCATTATCGTGGTGTATTTTTACGTGTTCTATACATTATTGGGATCCAAAATTGTTCGAATCAATTTTAGGGGAAAAAAAGAACATGTACCAAAAACGAATTCCCCAAAACCTCTGTAAAATTGACCTTAAACAAATGGTGGGGCTTAACAAAAAATAGTACGCGTAAATATACGTTTGGAAACCAATTTTGAAGAAAATCGATGCAAATGCATCCAAGATACTGAAACAAGTTTGAAAAAATACAACCTTGAGATAATTTATTCCGGTATGTATCGATCGGACGAAAAAAAAATAATATATCAAAGTTCTTCGTTTTCTAACGCCTCTTCTTTACGTCTGTGCCAAACTTTTACCATGATTTACAATTTTCACGACTTTTAGGAAAAAGAAGGTTGTGTAAAATCGACCCCCTAAACCCGCCTACATTGACCCAAACCAATTTCCGACCCCAAAAATAAAAAGTGCGCGAAAATTTACCCATGCAAACCAATTTTCAAGTAAACCAATGGAGATTCCTCCAAAATATGCGAACAATTCTATTTTTAGGGGTCACTTGGGGGGGGGGGGCTATATATCTCTGGGACTGTGCGAGAACTTTAGCTACCGTTTTCATCATAGTATTATTAGGCTATCATAAAAATATCAATTAATTGAGACATGGTCTGGAAAAGTCTGTGAGTACTCCAAAGGGGGCCAAACTTAGCGTCGCTCTTTTATCACGGAATTTAAGAATTCTAACAGATAAGTAAAACAAGAGTGACACGACCAATGTGCTAGTGCAAATGAGACTTACCTGCACGAATCCTAAAGATTTTAGAATGAATCTATTGAAAGAGGTTAAAGTGAGTGGAATAGCAATTTTAACTTGTCAACAGTACTTTGTATCTGAACTTGTAATCTAACGGAGCCCGCTCTGGGAAGTGATCGAGCTTTTAAACTTCAGATTTGTCATTTTTTGTGAACGGTATTTATAGGTGTGACTGGCTTCGGTCAATGTGCTCAGTTAGTTTCATCATCAAAAACCACAGACGCATAAAGAAATACGTGCGAAAACGTTTTACATACATGTTACTAAAATAATTTAGATAAAACAGACGGACTTCATTTTCGGCGATATGATTAATTAATTGCTCGATTCCGCACACTAAGGTCAAACATACATGAGAAGCTGATATCGAAATTAAAATTCAAACTAACTGATAGTAAAGGGTGTTCTTGCACTTGTCATATTCAAGTACATGTATGAAACAGCGTATTTTATGATCTTAAAAATATGTTTATTTATTTTTTGTCGATCGAAAATATTTTTGAAAACTTCACGACTTTTTGGTTCGACTTTTGAACTTCTCTCGTTCACCAAGTTTCCTTAAAAACGAGCTTGTAGTTATAATGTACTCCAAAACTTTACAGCGCCAGTCAGCTCAAGTTATGGTGAGATAATTAAGTGACCAGATATACTGCAAATAATTTTAAATTCACCATACCGCAAATTAAGTTGTTTCATACGCACAAATGTTTAAAAAGTGTCCAATTTTGAATTTAAACTAACTGATAGAATAGGCCAATAGGGTGTTCTTGCACGTGTGATATTCAAGTTTATGAAACAGCGTGCTTTATATTCTTAAGAAAATGTTTACTTATTTTTGTCGATCCAAAATATTTTTTAAAAATTTACGACTTTTTGGTTCGACTTGTGAACTTTTCTCGAGTTATCAATGTAATTCAAGTGGTTTAATTCAAGGTCCATATACATAAGGTCTGGCCGGTAGCTTTTGGCTCCCCTCGTTGGTCCACAGTTTGGGAACCACTTCTCCCTTTAAAACTATTGATCCAAGATGGCGGCGAATTCGGGAAGAATATTAAAGTAAATGGGGGTATGGGTTCCCAAACATTGGATTTCCCGAGTTGGCGCTACCGGCCAGACCTTATATATATGGACCTTGGTTTAATTCGTTACTTTGTTCACCCGAAACGTATAAAGTCGACACGACTCACTTATCTCATCAGAGACGACTACATTTAAATAAGAGAATATATGTACTAACGAGGACAAAGATGCGTGACCAGGGACTAGGGTATGCAATACACAGCCCACAAGCTACCATTAAACGCATAATTGCATGAGGTGCATTGCGTGTTGCATACCCCGGCCAGCTGGTATCTTTGTCTCTGTCGGGACTAGCTGTGACTTTAAGTCAGTGCTACCCTATTTGGCAAAAAAATAATACAAATATCCCATAAGACTCAATGTAAAATGTATATATTTTTTACCACATCTGGCAGCATTACTTCACATTGTGTTTTCCTCAAAAAGTTGAGACGATAGAGTTTTCGACTTTCTTCACTCAAAATGTACGATATATTCCCAGGGTTTTTGTTTTTTGTTTTTTGTTTTTTTTACTTTCTTCGTTATACAATAAACTCAGGGCCAAATTTTAAAACTTTCCTCGACTTTTTCTCAAAACTTTTTCGACTTGAAAAGTGCCATTTGAAATAAATGGAGGACGAATAGAGGATGGAATATCAACAGGAGGAAGATCTGAGGAGGACGAGGTAGAATGGGGAATTGTAAAATATTGGGTTATGGAACTGATGGAATGCATTGAGAAAGATCAAAATTGACATGAACGGAATGGAGATTTATTGAGGTTAGGTTAGGTTAGGTTAGGTAGGTAGGTTAGGTATAATTAAAAATTAACGATGGGAAAGGATGAGATTTGAAGGAGATCTCAAAGTTGGTCTAGATTAGCCTTGAGATTCCCTCCAAATCTTTTATCCTGATAACTTTGAATACGATGAACACGGCAGTGGCGGTTCGTTGTTTTTTTGTTGTTTTGTTGTTTTGTTGTTTTTTTGTTTTGTTCACATAATAAGAGGGGGACTCAAGATTTTACGACCTTCCTTCCCCCCCCCTTTTGCGCCCTTTCCAAAGAAAAGGGGGGGTGCTTTAGTACCCAATCCCCCCCCCCCTCCTGCGCATACTGGCACTGGAACAAAGTTAACACGGGGATACTTTCCGCTAGTCACACTTCTAATAGAAGACACATATGCTGGTCCTGGGCGACTGCGCGTTTACTCGTATTTTCGGGTATTCTTATACCTAGCAATCTAGTTATAGGCAGACAGACAGCCCCACACTTTAAAAGCCAGACGGACGCGCGGACACCTCTTGAAAAACGCGGAATATTGCGTCAACGATCCTATTGATACGCGGACACTTTTTGCGGCAATAGGTAGATAACCTTGTGATGCGGTAGTCCTGACACACATATAAATCGAATCTTTGTTTTCAAAACAATAATGAATTAAAACGCTTTATAATAATCATCCCTTCAATGCACAGTATTTCTGATTAGGAACAATTACTTTATTACCTACTAGCAGCCAATATAATCCAAATCTGATGTTGCTGCGCTTTGTGTCTTTCGTGACACGTATAGTATAAGAGTATTGAAAAATAGTGCACAGTCTCGCAAACAGAGAGCGCTACGTATGAGATCTCACATCAAATCATGAATAAATCAGGTCAAAGGAAAAATTGTCACCTGAATCAAAAAACGTCTAATTATTATAATGACTGTCAATCGTTTGTCGTTAATCATTTTAAAATTCCTTCTAACATTTTTTTTTTTTTTTTTTTTTTTTTTTTTTTTTTTTTTTTTTTATATGTACCAAAAAACAACTTTTCATTTAAAAAAAAATATATATATAAAAATCCCGCCTTTTTGTATACGTTACAGCTTGATGAAAAAAAGGGCGGGAAATTGCATAGTTGAGGATTCAGATCAAAAAATGGCATAACGATTTTTTTTTTTACTATTTTTCCCACTGTTAAGGTGACAAGTTGAATTGAAAAATTCATGTTTCGTCAGAAAACAAAAAGTCGTGCAATGAAGGGTTAAAATAAACAATTGAGAAATAATTATCAATTATATTAATTATATAATTATAGTAATTATTTCTACCCTTAACGAACCATCACTTGCGCACATTTTTGCTGTTAAGGCAGAGAAATTGGATTCTAAAGTAAACCTCAGAGAGTAAAGAGCAATCAAAATCTAGAATGAGGCGGTAGGAGAAGCATTCGTCCATTAAACTTCAGGTGTGCTCCAAACCACCCCCCCTCCTCACACAACAGCATTTTGATTGGACTAGGATTTTCTACGGTCCCTTAATCCAGCAACCACCTCTATCCTTTTTCAGTCTTACTGCACCACAAAGTGACAAAGCAATTAATTGAATTTAACGATGGAGTCAAAAATAGGTGACATTCATCACGTAGTCTTCAGGTCCGCACTCTAAAAAGTCGTTTTTAAACGTTAATTTTAAGAAATATTACAATTTTTGTTTTTTGTTTTTTTTTTTGTGTTGTGAGTACAAAATTATGGTAAAAAATTAAAATTATCTCCCCACATTTAACTCAAGCAGGCAACACAAGGATTGTGCACATCATTTACTCCACTCACATTCACTCAAATAATGTTAATTTGGATGTCCCTGTGACGAACTCGTGAATTCCGTGATAACTGGCAAAAGCGTGCAGGCCGGTGGGTTTGCATACATCGGAGGTTAAGTGCCGCTCGATGTCAAATAATGCAATACACAACTCCTGAAACGAACACTCACACACACAAAACAAATAGAATCTTACATACACAGACACACCTACACACCCAAAATAACTCTCATTGACTCGGTAGTCGCTCATCCAATTTCTTGCACTTACTAGCTGGCGCATATACCTGAAGGTCCTGTGGCGGTTCGTGCAATTCGGTAAACTTTTTTTGCCATTTAAACTTATTTAAAAGTATCGATTTTTTAGGGATTCAATAAATCCTCTGAAGATAGATTCTTTTACCGAGGTTCAAATGGAGAGAATCCGAACTCGTGAATTCCGTGATAACTGGCAAAAGCGTTAAGGCCGATGGGTTTGCAAACATCGGAGGTTAAGTGCCGCTCGATGTCATATAATGAAATACACAACTCCTGAAACGCACACTCACACACACAAAACAAATATAGAATCTTACATACACAGACACACCTATACACCCAAAATAACTCTCATTGACTCAGTAGTCGCTCATCTCATTTCTTGCACTTACTAGCTGGCGCATATACCTGAAGGGTCTGTGGCGGCTCGTGCAATTCGGCAAATTTTTTTTTGCTATTTAAACTTATTTAAAAGTATCGATTTTTTAGGGATTCAATAAATCCTCTGAAGATAGATTCTTTTACCGAGGTTTAATTGGAGGGAATCCGAGGTTGCCACATTGCGAAATATATGCCACTGCCTGAAAGCTGATTACGTCATTACGAACAAATACGAACGATCGAGTCGAGATAGCAACACGGCGTCCGATGGGAAAAAGCCAAGTCGACTCGATTCAAACGAGTAAAAAATATATATTCATCCATAGAGCTTTAAAAATATGAAATGCATCGAATGTGCACAAAGTTTTGAATTCTACGTGTAATCCGTTGTCCTTTAATTTATTACATTTCGAGTCGACTGAATAGTTACTATCAACTGTTCGATTCATAATTACGGACTATCTTTTTTTGGAAAGCTAAGCTTCTATCAGTAGCTAACACTGGAACCCTCTTATGGACAGACATATCTACATTTAAAAGAACACTGTATTGTTTCCCGAGAGCGTTCGCCGAGGAAAAATTCCGCTGTAAACGTTTGGACAGCATGTCAACTATATCCACAGCTTACAAGGCACAACAAAGAGATGCGGGATAACCCCCCCCCCCCCCCCCGAAACGTCCCATCGCTAGTAAGTTTCCTGTTCGTTGATAGTGTTTTGACATTGTTATCATTCTTGTGGCTATCGTGGTGGTTCACTCAATCAGGAAGTTTCGTCAATAGACTTCATCTCAAAACTTCAGTCAAAGCCTCTAATATTTCAGAGAAAGCTGCGGGTGATCTAACGAAGGGTCTTGGCGATGAAATTAAAATGTGTTTTCAAGTTTCAACGTTGTGTGCCTTCATTTGCGTTGAGATCGTCCAGTGGTGGATCTAGGAGTCTCTCAAGAGGGGCTAAGGTCCAGGGAAGGCTGGGGGGTGCGGTTAAAATAATCTTCTCCAACAAAAAGCTCAAACCCAGAAAAAAAAAAAAAAATCAACAAAAATGAGAAAAATGTGAGGAAATATTTAGAATATTAACTCTATAGCTTCAAAAGGGTAACTGTGATTGATAAATAATTCCAATGAATCTTTCACAAACGGTAGTACATACTGACTTTTTTTTCCTGTCCGAAGAGGTCAAATTTCGACCCACTGTGCAATATTATGTAAAATTTTGGCTCAAAGGGGGATGGTTAGTTCCTTCTTAGCCCCCCCCCCCCGACCGTGGATCCGCCTCTTAGATCGCCCAGTAAAGTATTAAGACATTTCTGGAAGAGCTTCACGAGGGCTACAGAGTATAAAGCCATTTTAAAAAATTCAAAACTTCATTTTGAAAAGTTAGCATTTGAAAAATAAGCTTATAAGCGAGGTCAGGCAAGATTAACTCTCCTACGATTGAAAGTAAAGTTGACTTTGGTCGGTGCAATTCAACTAAAGAGAGTGGTTCGTGGAATTTAACGCAGAGGTTTTTGTATATTCAGCAGAAAAAAACTACAACGTTAAACTAACTCATAATAACTCATAACTTGTAACTTGCAATAACTCATTAATAGTAACTGTAATATGTGAACAGAGGATGGAAAGAAGCAAGAGAAGGATGAAATATTGGAGTGGCCTGATGCGTGGGAAAAAAGCTAGGCCGACACGCGCAACGCGCAAAGGAACAGCCGATTGAATGGTGGTGGTGCAGCAATTACGAAGCGCCTTCATTTCGAATGGACGCAATTTGACATCCGACATGTAGGAATAGTTATCGCACAGCGTTTACTTTGGGTCGATGGAATTTATTCCTTCAAAATACGGAGGAACTTGTAACGGCAGTATATGTATACATTCACGTAGCGTATTTTCGTGATTACACGATCCTCGAATTCTTATGATCGAGTTGACGCCTGTTGCAAACTTTTGCTACAACGATTAAGAGTGTTTCACCTACTGTAAAAGTGCCTGAAAGGTTTATTGGTTGGCATCAAAAAATCATAAACTGCAATCATAAACTCACAAGAGGCGCTTAATGAAATCCAAGATGGCGGATAAATATCGAGCAATTTGTATGCATGCACCACGAACATCCAAGGATAGACAACCGCACAATATCGATCACAACCAATCACAACGTAAAGAAACACATTACCTCTACCTCCAGTGAGGTTGTCAAAGTTGGCCATCCTTGGGTGTTCACGGTGCATGCATATATATAGATTGCTCGATATTTATCTGCGAGATTGGATTTCATTAAACGCCTCTTGTGAGTTTATTATTGCATCTTATGACTTTCTGATGCCTCCGATGGACTTTTCAGGCGATTTTATATTGGATTAAACACTCTTAATCGTTGTAGCAAAAGTTTGCAACAGACCCATTGCTGAAAACGAGCGTTTTTTTCTTTCTTCTTTCTTATTAGATTAGTCTGGGCCGAATAAATGCTCTGGACGGACGGTCCTTGTTCTTCAACTTCAAGTGGAGTCTCGACCAATCAGAAGCGATTATTCGCAATTTAGGGTCGATACCAAGTGACTGTCCGTCCCAAAGATGTGTTGGGGCCACAACTCAAATTTTTCGGTAGAATACACATGAGCCCGATGATTTTGAGAATCATAGAGGGTCTAATATTGTAAAATCGCTTGAAAATCACATTGGAGAAACGAAAAGTTTCAAAATCCACTCACCAATGGGGCTCTTGCAAACTTTTGCTTTGAGAAAATGAATAGTCCATGCTGATGTGTTAACCAGCGGAAATCACCAAAAATCACACCAAGAAAGTCTAAAATTCAGTAATATACTCACATAACTGATACAACGGTAAGTTCGTAATGGCGATTCATCGCAGGTATCATGAGAGATTCCTGTCTATTAAGTCACTTTCTCTACAAAAACACATATAGGGATATGTCTCAATTTAGATAGGAATCTCCCATGATATCTGCGTCTCTCCGCCACTAAGCCACACTCTGAGTGTGAACTTCGTGATTTTTTAGTGTGCTCATCGTCATTTTTATAGGTTTCTATGCAAGAATAAACTTTTCAATCCCTCCATAGCAAAAGTTTGCAAGAGCCCCATTCAATAAATGCGTTTAGCAAAATTCAAAGAAAGGCGGTCGAATGAGCGGGTTGTAATGGGGGAGCAGTGGCGGCTCGTGCAATTTGGCAACCATGTTTTACCTTCATATGATTCTATGTAAAACAATCGATTCGATAGTGAAGCAGCGCTTCACCAGCAATCGATTGTTGAGCATGGATTTAAATGGAGCGTTGACATTGTTGCCAAATAGCACGAGCCACCACCGTGCATGCGGGAGTCCTGTCTAATTGCAGCTTCCTCTCAAATGAATCAATTTTCTAAGCATAAAAAGTTGCGATTAGATGGAGCTCTCTTAGCGTGACCCATTCATTCGACCGCCATCTTGTAATTTTGTTAAACACATGTTTTGAGTTTGCGTAAGTGGATTTTGAGACTTTCCGATGCTTTCAATGAATAATGTTCATGCGATATTAATACCCGCGAGTACACTTTCTTTGTAGCTTTAGCAAAAGTTTGCCACAGACCCATATAGCGACTCTGATTTACTCTTTGGTCTATACTCCCAATAGAACTGTTCATCAAGGGACTCTATTCCCATCAGAACTGCTATTTCGTGTATATTTAATGGCATTTTTCAATTCACCGATGATTGAGAAAAGATTACACAGTTCAGTTCAGTGTATGACTGTAATGCACGAAAATACTCGCATCAGTAATCTTTTCTCAACCGGTGGAGTCGTCGATGACATTAAAAAACTTACGAATGTTTTAATTAATTAACGGAGTTTCCATCGATTAAGGAAAGATTATAGATCACAGTATCTTCGTGCATTACAGTCAGACACTAAACTGAACTGTGTAATCTTTTTTCAACCGGTGGAATCGCCGGTGAGTTGCTAAAATGCTATTAAATATACACGAACGGCAGCACTGATTCCCACTGTGCCAACTAGCTGTAGCGATAGAGAGGATTTGTATGGGGCGTGATATTGAAACTTCACGGAGGCAGCCACGGTCGGGATCTCTTATGGACGTTTTTCACACAGGCTCGGTTTGTTTGCCTCACTTTTTTTAACGTTTAAATTTTAGAAAACAAAATTGTGATAACTACATTAGAAATCGGTTTTAAACAAAAGTGCAAGTGTTTTAGAGTGACTATTTATAGACACAGAAATCGATATAACTGTTTCTTCTGGAAGAATTTGCACGATAAAAAAACTGACACATAACAGAAAGATGCACAATTTTCTCACCTGGATAGTTTTATTAGAATTCTGTGTCCAGATAGCCACTCTTAACCCCTTATGGACCACGCCCGAGTATACTCCTTTTTCTAGCTCCTCTAGTCTAGAGTCCCTATATATGAAAGAGTCTCGCCATACGAGGTTCCATCTCTGATTGGCTGCTGAAAAGTGAAGAAGAAGAAGGGGTCTATGAAGCCTGGAGGCGCGCCTCTTGTTCACATCTTCATGGAACCACCTTCACTGCTGCTCAGCTTTGAGGAAACTTTCGGCATTTTTAGCTTGTACTTATGAAATTTGAATTAGATATTGCTGAAAATGTGTTCAGAACAGAATAAAATTCACGCATTACTTTTAAAACAGGTAGTGAAGCCAACGGGTATTGGAGGTTAGGTTGACCTAACAAAGATTACTTCCACACGAATACATGAATAAGTAATCTTTGGCGGGAAGATCGTTGGATAAAAATGTAAACAAGAGGCGCGCCTCCAGGCTCCTCAGACACCTTCTTCTTCTTCACTTCTGTTCACGTGTCTTGACTCTTTCATATATAGGGACTCTACTCTAGTCCATTTCACATTGTTTCAGTCTTCATTCCGGATAAACGCCACTATCGATGAAAACACCACAAGATAAGGTCTCGTTAAGCGCCTTCAATTCGTGGGATAGGCAATTCCAACTCCACCGAGCACGAATAGTTAACTACCTTCCCTCTAGAAACGGAGGAGTGGTGTTCTCTTGAACTAACCTGGTCATTAAATGGTTAAACACTTGCACTTTCGTTTCAAATCACTTTCTACAGGATTAATTACTATTTTTGATTTAAGGTAAAAAAAAAGAAAAAAAAAGAATGCAAGCGCCTTCAATTCGTGGGATAGGCAATTCCAACTCCACCGAGCACGAATAGTTAACTACCTTCCCTCTAGAAACGGAGGAGTGGTGTTCTCTAGATTCAGATTGCCCATGCTGTCACACCTTGAGATAGAACTTTTAACATGTATATGATCCCCTCTATGGCTATAGCTCGTTGCACTGTGCGTAGCCCGGTTCATTCGAGTAAAGATAAGCAACAATATACTCGACGCGACGGAGGAGTGCTGGTGAAGGGGGGAGCTGTGGAGGGGGGGGGGAGGAAGGAAAGTCGGAAAAGTGAGCGGCAGCCGAAGCCTACCATAACGGTCGTTAGATGTCACCACCCGTACCAAACGGTGCTTGGTGTTTGAGGGAGGAAGCGCTTTCCCTCCGCGCGCGCGCCTCCGTCGCGTCGCCATCACACCGCTGCGCCTCGCAGGTCGGGAAAACGTGACGTCATCGTCAGCGCCATTCCACTCCACTCCACAGTCGACAACCCCCGCGCTCCTCGCTGATACCACTCCCCCTCACCCTCACCCTCCTACCCCCCTTCCACCATCGTTGACGTATTGATTTTACTACGGAGCTCCCGGCTCCCGAAATAAGGGCACGATCCTCGCCGTCTCTCCCCCTCTCCCCCGCTTTAGCGGCCGCCATTCTGCGTTGTCAAATTGGACGTTTTCAATTGAAGTTCCCCCCAAACGACCCCTCTCTAACCCTTACTCATACAATCAACAGAAAACGGCAGTACTTACTATTCAACCTCAATTTTTTTTTTTTTTTTTTTTTTCTACGTTAGGTTCGTAAATGATTCGTTGCAGCAGACATGAAATATTTTAGCTGTAGTGAATAAGTAAATATTTTACGTTGCGCTTTTCTTTCCAAATTTGCAATCCACTGCTACCCTTTCGCACACTTTCCAGGTCTCACAGAAAAAAGAAAGAAAAAATTCTCGATGAGAAAATAGCATCGAAGTTTGAAGAAATTTTTCATGAAGCCAGAAAAAAGTATCATAAAATCGAAAAGAAAAAAAACCACTCATTAAAATTACCCTGAATTTAAGGTGTGCGGGTTTAAACGGCACTATCATGCGTAGCTTAGGCAACTTCGCGCCTCCGTTTCGGAACAACCACCGATACCGAAACTCACCAAGCACCGCTCGCTAGTCCGCGCCGCGCCGCGTCTGCCTGAACCACGTTTTTCCGCTCGCGGTAATGATACTACTCGCTTGCTCTCAGCTTCGACGCTGCCAAATTTCCCCTAAACCATACCTCAGCTTATACATTAAAATGGGGAATAGTTTTCTCATAAAGCTATCCGAAATAAATATGACAACACTGCTCGCTTTGCCTCCGAGCTGAATTGAACTTACGTATATATAAGAGGACCTACCGAGGAGAGAGCCGCTATGTAAGCCGCTGCCATATTTCCTAAAGACACTCAATTTTCTCAGTCGAATCCACGGTCAATTTTCCACCCCTTATCCGACAACGCAGAGAAAAATCCTTCCGAGTTCGCGGGCCGCGGGTTGAACGTATGGCATTTCCCCCCCACACCCCTTCTTTCTATCACCATTCTCCCACTCTCCCACTTTTCCCCACCCCTTATCGTACTGCCGCCACCGCCATGCCATGCGCCCACCGCCGGGTTTTATGGTGCAGCGCTGTGACGTCACAAAACAAACATGGCGCCCCCAAAGTTTGCATGTGATGCCCCGTCTACCGTCCGCGAAACTCTCATCAGTTTTTGTCGACCTGCTCTACTCATCGCACTCGTGCAGTTGTGCACCACAAGCAGTATCTTTTTATTCCTTCGTTTCCCCTAACCCCGATTTATTTTCGAAACCTCGTTTGTTTTCATGTGTTTTTTTTTATTTTTTTATTTTTTTTTCGTCTAAAGCTCAGTGCGTGCAGTATTGCTATCGACTCATGGTGGAATCTTGTAAATAATTAACCTCCCCGTGTAAATAATTCTACGCTGTGAAATATTTTCATTCAGCTTTTCCATTGATTCATCCTCCTTCGTCTATGCAGTAGGTGAATCACCCATTCAAAATAAATAAATAGATAAAAATAAAGAAGTGAGTGAAAATTAAAGGCTCCTCCGAGCAACTGTGACAACTGTTTAGTAGTGTAAATATACCTATCGTGTTCTTTGGCCTTTTTTAAAAGGACTTTTTGGAATTGTTTGGTATTTTAATTGCTTCTGTCCTTTTTTATCAACCTAACCTAGTTTTTCTTTTTTCATTTATCTTGAAATTCTGTGTCGTGTGTAATTAAGTGTGTTCAACGGCTTGTGTTTTTGAAGATTTAGGATAATCTTTCTTCTTCTATCATCGGTGGTTTTTTATATTCAAAGCTTTAATATTTTCTAAAAAGATCCCTGTTTATTTCATTTTTCGTGAAGTGTTGTCCTAATCGAGTAGTATACCTTGCTTTTCATATTATGATCGTATATGACAGTCGCGGATATGTGTTTAACTGACGGATTTTGATCTAATTTGTTTGACAAGTTTCGGAGTTGGATACCAGCAAAGTAAAAATTGTAAGTAATATTTCTCATTGTACTAACCTAACTCGTCTATTTTGATCACAGGAGGTTTGATGGAAAGCATTAATACTACAGTCCTAACTTTTCTGGTTCTTTTTGCTTCAAGGATGAAACTTCAAGTTTCTTCTTTCCCCTAGAATATTGTTCAAAATGATACTGGTACCTTATAAAATGTACCATAATCATTTGAAAACTTTAATCTCCTTGGTGAGAAAAAGGAGATTTTGTCTCTTTGGAAACCGATCGCTTCTTCACCAAGTTTTGAGGTAAAGCGATGCTCCTTATCCCATATGATGCTTCACTCATCAAATAAAATTAGGAGACTGGTTGTATTCTCAACAATTAAGGTACATCCCACAGTTAAAAAGTTAGGACACACGAAAACTTATTTTCAACCTCTACGTCCCAGACTTTAAAAATTAGAATACACGAATTATAATTGAAGATATTTTGCATTCAATGTCACAGAGCACTGGATGGAGAATAATATAGTTGTTTTGAAGATGTAAGGGATAAGTTCACCCATGATTATCTGAGGGCTATCACTCCAATGGCGGCTCGTGAAATGTGGCAACAACGTGTAATCCCTCCATTTAAACCTATGTAAAATAATCGATCCTCAAGAGGTGCAATTGCACTACCAAATATCGATAATTTTGTATAGGTTTAAATGGGAAAAAAGCATACTTAGTTTCCAAATTGCACGAGCCGCCGCTGTATCACTCTTATCACTCATTGAAATCATGAATGCAGTGGCGGTTAGTGTAATTCGGCAACCATGATTTAGTGCCATTTAAAGTTATGCAAAAATATCGATTTCTTTAGTGAGGGATGTTGCAATAGACCCTCTTAAAGATCGATTATCCTACATAGTTTTAAATGAAGAATATACGATTGTGGCCACACATTACACGAGCCTCTACTGTGACCTCATAAAGCTCCCATGTTGCTCCAGAGCTGCCGATTTGCGTAGATTTAATGACTTTTTAAATTCATCGATGATTCCACCGGTTGAGAAAAGATTACAGAGTTTAGTTCAGTGTATGTCTGTAATGCACGAAAATACTAGCGTCTTGTATCTTTTCTCAACCGGTATATTTTAATTAATCAACGGCGTTTTCCACCGATTGAGAAAAGATTACAGATCAGAGTGTTTTCGTGCATTAAGTCAGACACTAAATTGAACTGTGTAATCTTTTCTCGACCGGTGGAATCATCGATGAATTTAAAAATGTCATTAAATCTACGCAAATTGGCAGCTCTGTGTTGCTCCCCTCAAGGTTTATTTCGTCTTTCTCGTTACGATGTCTAAGAGTTCGCAAGTTACAGCCGTTACAGGCAAATCCCAATTTTTGTGCGGATCTGAATAGATCGATCCAGACAAATCTAAAATCGCTCTAGCAAATCATCAAAATTTTACCGGAGGAAAAGGTCGGTGAGAGTTGAGCAGTGCTACCCGCTTTAGTGAAAAGGTTACACATTTCTCAAAAGTCTCAATGAATTCTTTTTTGTGGTGCCAAATCTGGCAGCCCTGGGATTGACGATCTTTCCGATTTTATACGGGTAGATTCCAATAAATGGACAAATCTACATCGGTCCTGGGGGCTGCTTCTGCTCTTTTGGACAAGACGAGACGAGATAGCGGGAATCGATCATTCCCATTGGTTTAAATGGCGTCACGTGACAATATTGAAGTCGTTTGAGTCGTTCATTACAGAAAAATGACTCCTCCATCCATAGAATGACTCGGAATCTGTCACGTCACGTGACGCCGTTTAAACCAATGGGATTGATCGATTCCCGCTATCTCGTCTCGTCTCGTCCAAAAGAGTAGAATCAGCTCCCTGGCCCCTGGTAGATAACGACATGGCTGCCAATTTGGGAATCTAAAGACAAATTTGCTTACAAACCAATGATTCCACCGGTTGACGAAAATTCAGAGGTGAGATTATACCACACGAAAATATTCTCATCTGTTTTCTTTTTCTAACTGATAGAATCATCGATGAGTATCAAAATTTTATCAAATTTCAAGCCTGTGTTTGTTTCCATCGATGGACGAAAATATTACAAAGCAGAGAATTTGCGAGGGATCTACGTATAGTGACACTTCTGACCTGTAATCTTTTGCTAACCGGTGGGACATAGTTGGATTAAAAAATGTCACTAAAAATTTGTAAAACGGCAGCTCTAAATCACCACTTATTTACTTGGAGGGAAAATCTGGATTTTTCCAGAACAAATGGACAAGCAATGGATCTTCCAGGGAGGCCGCCGTTCAATAAAATTCCCGCCTTGGGAATACACTTGACAAGAATGGAACATGGTGATTCGAGTCTGGTGGCTTCCAAGTCCAATTCAAGTACGGAATTTATCAAATTGGTTTTCTGACAGTCTTGAGCATCTGATAACTATCAAGATGAATTCCGTATTCGGATTAAAACTCGTCTCCACCAATCACAGTTTTCCATTATTTAAATCAAGACTATCCGAAAAGTAGGAATTTCAAGGAATTGGTGTCTAGGGCATTCTAGATCTGTTCAGGGGGCTGGATCTGCTCTTTTGGACAATGCGAGATATATACAAGATAGCGGGAATATCGATCATTCCCATTGGTTTAAACGTCGCGGCGCCACATGACAATTTCGAAGTCGTTCGAGTCGTTCATTTCAGACCGAATGACTTCTAGTGCCTCGAATGACCCGAAATCGGTCTCAGGATGCCGGATGAAACCAATGGAATTGGTCGATTCTCACTTTCTCGTCTCGTCAAAAAGACCAGAATCAGCTCCCTGGAATCGGTTTCTGTCAGTAACATCCATAAACGACGAAACTCATACACCAGATTTGGTCGGTAAGATGCTGCAGTTGCAAGCTCTTCATGTCTCATAGCTCAGCACGT
This sequence comes from Trialeurodes vaporariorum, assembly GCA_011764245.1. Taxonomy (NCBI): domain Eukaryota; kingdom Metazoa; phylum Arthropoda; class Insecta; order Hemiptera; family Aleyrodidae; genus Trialeurodes; species Trialeurodes vaporariorum. The sequence goes on from VMOF01000379.1 coordinate 26,518,177, forward strand.
CAAGTACATTCTTGACCGTCAAAACTTTAGCATTTTGCTTGTACAGAGTCTAAATTGAAAAAAGTCTGTTGACTCCTTAAATTTTGGACCAGGTAGACGGGTAGACCACCTACAATGCTTCATTCCATCGTGCTAAGCATTGCAGCAGTGGCGAGGCGTGAAATTTGGCAACAATGCACTTTCTCCATTTAAATTCACCAAAACAGTCGAACGCTTCAGTCATCGGCGATGACCAGGCATTTCGACCTTTCTAATGCGTTTAAATGGGAAAAAGGAACGTTGCCAAATCCCACTCCTCGCCACTGTATTGCAGATTCCCCACTTGAACCAAAATGTAAGTATTTAACTAAAATTATGTAAGTTTTTGACGGTAACCAAAGAAATTATATCATGTAGTTTGAGTACATCCTATATCGTATCATCAAGCCGGGTGAGGCAAAATTAGCGTACACTAGGTAGACGGTCGAGTCCATTTGTTCGAAATCGGGGGTGGAACGTTCAACAGGTGACAAACAAACGAATATGATCTCTTAATCTAAACTTACTGCTTTATAAAAATCGAGACAAAGTTGGATGAAACATTATTCTGACAACAGTATGATATAAGATAAAAAAAGCTTCAACTAACTTGCAAAATTGGAAATAATCTGCAAATTTCATTTACTCTCAAGATGGCGTCGCGTCGGTTTGTCTGTCACCAGTTTTGCCCCTAAAAAGATTACCAATTTAAGTTTTGATGCATCTTATTGAGCAGGCTAATGACTGGTGAGCATTTTTGGTGATCATGCAAAGTACCGCAAGTTTGCCTCAAGGATCATATTGTGCGCTCCGTCTGTATGATAATATATTGTCTTTGACTGTGACTATTCTCGCTTTCATCTTTCCTTCCTCTTCTCTCTACCATTTCGTCTTTCAAGCCCTAATTGGCAAAATAGGACTCTTAAACTTCCAGAATTATGTACAGATTGATTCCTGAAGTCCCCACCACATCCCACGTGTAACAGCAGCCTCGTGACGGTCGTATACGATGTCCGGATGTTGTGTATACCTTAGGCAATGGTCAAACACTGATTACTCATAATCGTCGACCAGCAGGATGATTCCGCTATTCTGCGGATAGGCGAGATAACGGAAAATGATACATTTCATTGGTTTAAACGGCGTCACGTGACAGATTTGAAGTCGCTCGAGCACAACTTGGAATCATTCAGTCTGAAACGAACCACTTGAACAACTTCAAATCTGTCACGTCACGCCGTTTAAACCAATGGGAATAATCAATTTCTGCTTTGTTGTCTGGTCTCGTCCAAAAGAGCGGAATCAACCCTCTGAGGCTTAAGGGTTGTAGAAGGACTAAGCACTAAGCATCCATGATTTCGGAAAAAGCTCCTTAGAATTCCAATCCGACGTAGATAGCACCAGTGCGATGGTGGTTCCCGCAATGCAGTAGCCCCGCAACCATGCGTTTGGCCATTTGAACCTACGCAAAAGAATCGATTTCTTCAAGAGATTCAATGAACCTCCTAAACATCGATTATTTCAAATAGAAGTAAATAGATAGAATCTGTCATGGCCACATTGCACGAATTGCCACTGTATACATGGCGGTTTCTTTGTGAAATTTAATAATGTCGTCATTTATCTCGTGACGCAAATGAAACAACAAGAATTCACATCAAATCCCGCAGGGTCCATTTTAACAGGTTAGTTTGATAGCGCTGATGAAGTCTCTGTAACCGAATCGGGGAACCATATTCAATTGGGGATCGATCTCCTGATTCGGTCAGAGCCTACTAACCGTGATACTACCCAAATACTTGTTGATCGGTTTAGTGACTAAGGTACAGAACAATATTTACGTCAATGGTTTCACCTACTATGTGGCAAAACGCTGTATTCAGTACGTTTAATCCCTAGTAAAATATCGATTCGAGGGAGTACACTGCGCAAACTTCCAACTGTTCGATATTTTTCGTGCGTTTAAAGAACAAAATTCAGCGTTGCCAGATTCTGGACGAAGCCACTGGTTCACGTGATGTTTTCGCATGAAAACGCTATGTTTCTATAGGTTGTTTGGTTCATGCGTGCCATTCTAGGTAAATCACGTGACCCATGACCCCTCGTTACCCGCTGTCTCGCTCTAAGCTTGAATTCGTGTTTTAAAGCTTTGAAAGCAGGCCTTACGAGTTTTCTCAATGGTGTCATTGCGGAAAGACCCGTTTAGAATTCATGACGATAAAAAAATGCTGGTCCAAAAATGCATGTCTATTTTCGAGTTGGACACTTGAGAAGTGATACTTAAATTGAGGGGTCACATGAGAGTGCAAGAGTTTAGGTCTTCGTACACGCTGAAAGGCAGTGGCGGATCCAGCCCTTGCGAACGGGGGGGGCGAATTTTGGATTTTTGCCCCTAAGTGACCCCCTTTTCTTGTTTTCGCTCTTGCTTTTCCCTTTCCTCTCCCCTCTTTTCCCACTAATTGGGCCGAACGGGGGGGGCGATCGCCCCCTTCGCCCCCCCCCTGTATCCGCCAATGCTCAAAGGATCGTCAAATTGGCATCGGTGAGCCGATATCCACCACAAACTTCAAAATTGCCAACCTGACATTTCTAAAATTCAAACAAAAACCTTGACCAAAGCGCCTCCAAAACGGTTTTATACGTTTTGTCGACTGTAGATTGGCAAACAGATGACACACCATCCATAATCAAATAACTCTGCAGTTTGTTGGGCCGTCAAATTGCACGATTGTTTTGACGAACGGGACATCAATTAAACATGCAACGGTTGGCTCACCTGCCGTTTTGTGGCGGATCTCGGCTCACCGATGCCAATTTGACGATCCTTCCGTGAGGTCACATACTAAACTGATCCATAAGAAAGTGGTCGACTTGCATAGTAGCAGAACAGGTGCGTAGCATGCAATGGGTCTGTTGCAAACTGTTGCTACAACGATAAGGTGTGTTTCATCGTAAGTAAAATCACCCGAAAAATCCATTGGTGGCATCAGAAAGTCATGAAATGCGATAATAAACTCACAAGAGACGTTTCATGAAATCCAAGATGGCGGTAAAATATCGATCAATCTGTATGCATGCACCTTTAACATCCACAAATTGCCAACGTTGACAACCTCACAGCTTCAGAGGTTATGTGTTTGTTTACGTTGTGGTTGGTTGTGATCGATATTGTGAGGTTGGCTATCCTTGAATGTTCGTGGTGCATGCATAAAGGTTGCTCCATATTTTACCGCCATCTTCGATTTCATTAAACGTCTCTCGTGAGTTTCATACTGCATATTATGACTTTCTGATGCCACTAACGGACTTTTCACACGATTTTACACGAGATTGAACATTCTATAGCGCTGTAGCGAAATTTTGCAACAGACCCATTTGACAACGTTGTATTGCGTCTATTTAAATCCATGTAAAAAGTCGAACACGAGGGTGTGTTCACCCAACTCCCAATAGTTCGATCTTTTTCGTGGGTTTAAATGGACAAAAAAGGATCTAAAAAGCCTCGAAAGACGTGGAAATGATCATGAATCAACAGTGAGGTAGCTAGAGTAGTTTTCCAACATTATTGCTTGAAACTTCTCATGGCTGAAATTCCTCAATAGATGATACAAAAGATCCTATTAAAAATCGTGACGTTAAAACTTTCTTGAACTTTCTATTCTGCAAGTTTGGCGCATTAGTCGTACTTTTTAGCAATAATGTAGACAGGCGCCTATTGCATTAGGAGAAGTTCTCAACACCGAATTTCGAACGATTTTTAGGAATGACGGTTTATAATATGTATAGCTGTTAGTTGTCTAGCTTTAAAATCTCGGGACTTAACAAACACTGTCAACATATCTTTGTTCAAAATATTGTCCGGTTGATGTTAAAATTGAACTTCGGGTGCCCATTTTATCATCGTAAAAGAAAGCTACCTTTGTTAATAATGCATTAGGAGAAGTCCTCAACACCCAAAGTTGAACAGTTTTTAGGATCAGCGGCTTATAATACGTATGGTATCCTAGCTGTTAGTTGGCTGTTTAAAATCTCGGTACTTAACAAGCATTGTCAACTTATCTTTGAATAAAAATACTGTCCGGTTGGAGTCGAAAAAAATATCCGTCGATGAAATTCTAGTCCACTTCGTGGCAATTTTATCGAGGTTGTTCCAGAAAGATGCGTCGTAATTTATTGATACAAATTATTGGGGAAGGAATGAGAATTTTTTAGGACAATCTCTATACTGTGTGTAGTAATCATTCGATTCAATAAATTTTGAGCTAGCCTTATTTTTGGCGTTCTCGTTGATAACTTTCATAACTTTCGTCGACCCTATCAGCAAAGACACGACATCTAAATTTATTATTATTGTTCACTTCTTCTGTTTTCTCGCTCCCTCCTAATTTATTGTTGACATCTCATGCAGCTCGGATTCAGTCCTCAAGCTACGCCATGTTGAAAAATATACATCCTACTCGAATTTTGCTTTCCCTTCATTATACATACATACAGGATATGACTCGAAAAAAAGACACATCCAAAAGGGTATACATATATACGGTTGACCTCTTTTTTAAAAATTCATAATTTATTCAATTCGCTTAAAGATCGTTTACTTTAAGCCTAAAAGTGCCAAAAATCGTAACTAGTTTTTAAGAAAAAAAAAAAAAAAAATCAGTCAAGGTTTATTCTCCTTCTGTTCCACTAACATTGTATTTTTTGATTTTGGGAAAAATCTGGATGGATCCTTCTTACAATCACCCTGTATATGTATGTTTATGCAAAGGTTTATACTTACTAAAATATTTCGATTTCAGTTTGTAACTGTACAACTAACCAAAAATATCCCTGTGTATAAGCTATCCGATGAACTACGCGAATGCTTCTAAATTCCCATACATACCTCCAATCACAAACAAAAACAGAAAGTGAATGTAGAGTACTGAGTTAATTCGACCCCCCCCTCCCCAATAACTAAATAAACAAAAAACAAACAAAAAACTTGGATTAAAGTCAAATGAAATTCATAACTGATCATCTAATACGTGAATTTTCAAATTATGTTTCGATAATATAGTTATTAAAATATACGGAAGGTCAGTGCATCCTTGGCCAGTACTTGGCGGATCCAGGGATCTGATCTTATCTCTCATCTCTCATTAGAACGCTCGAGTGATCTTGGCGTGCTATTGCAAATCAAGAAAATAGTCCAAGTAGCACGTGTGCGCTTATTATTTTCATTATCAAGTTTAGTATAAGTCAACTTACCGCTGCCTGTTACAAATCAATAAGCGGCTAGATAAATATTCCTACTCCAATGCACTTGTTTTTGCCTATACCATAAATTGAAGGCGCTCAACAATGCATTCAGTCGAAGTATCCCTTATTTGCCGCACAGTGGTTCGAAACATCGAATTAGCCGAATATAATTTTACGAATAAAAATCAAGATTATGAACATCAATAGCGTACACAGGAATTTGTCTTTCTCTCTCTTTCTATATTTGAACAAGTGTGTTGGGAAAGGACAGAAACAGGGGCTCGAACGTGTCTTCAGCCCCTATCTCTTTCCTTTTCTAGTACATACACTCAAACGGGAAAAGAGCGAGAGAGAATAATTCCTGCGTACGCCAATGATGAACATTAAGAAGCAAGATAAAAATGTGTGAAATCATTCATTTCATAGCTTAAAATGAGTCAAACAAAATGATTTTTTTTTTCAAGGAAATATCGCATCTAACATGTTTTTAAATCGAATTATCGAATTATCGGGTGTTCGGTGAAAATCTTCGCTTTCGACTCATTAAACGGGTTTAAATGGACACTGTGCAACGTTTTCAAATTGCACGCTACATCACTGTACCTAAAGGGTTATAAGGAGAGCCGTGAATATATTTACAGTATTGAAAAAGTAACGATCGATACGATTTTCTCCAAGGGACTTTTGAATGCTATAAGTGGTGATATCAAGATATGATCTTTGTAACTGATCCCTTGATTAAATTAGGCGAAGAAAACAGTAAATCGAGCCACGATAATCCTCGTTAAAGGGAGTTCTTGGAGGCAAACTATTTTATGGGAAGACATTAAATAATAAGAGCAAGAAACAGGGAGTAACGAGTAGTTCCATTGAATCCATGACAATAAAGGGACACATGAGAGACGCAGTCAATTAAGTTGCAATAATTTAATCCCTGACAGTTTGAGATAATCGACAATTTTTAAGATTCGTATTTTTTTTTTTAAATTTCAATGATGTTAACTATACATATAACGCATTTTAAAGTTTAAACGTGGTTTCAAACGGAACTTGGCAGTTTATTACACCTTTTATGCTCCATTTTGAACGCATGACTAATCTATTCAAAAGCGTTACATTACCAATTATTCCTACCGGTTCTTCAATAAGATTACTTTACGACAGGTATTCAACTTTCCCTTTTTCCTCAGGTTTTTTTTGTTTTGTTTTGTTTGGTTTGTTTTTTTGTTTTTTTAAATTTTCGTATCTCGGTTGGGTCTCCTCCAATAATTTCGTCAATATTTTATCACTTTAAATGTCATGTTTGAGCAGATTTTCATGCATTACCGAGAAATAAAATATTTGGTCTCTGGTTATGCAATGAGTCATTCAAATTCTTTTGCAGTAATGAACATCCTATTTATAAATGAAATTGAGGCTCACCAATATGACAGTGTCAAGGGTCTGAATTTTGGGTTTTTATAGTATAAGCTAATGAAAGCACTCAGTGAGCTGAAAACAAGGATGTCTAACTAGGTTTCATAGTTTCAATTCTGCCCAAAATACATTGTTTTACATGAGAATTTCGCGTTGTGAGTTTGTGTCGTCACAACACATACGGTTTCTTGCAACTTTACACGAGTGTATCTACGAAACCGGGACTCTTTGCAAAAAAACCAAAGGCACACTTTCGAAAGTTTCTTTCCCCCGCACAGATTACATTTTTTCCCCGATTCATTTCAAATTACTCATGTTAACTTTTTTATCTCATCTCGTTGTTTACAAGCGTTTCTTTATCAATGAAAAGAAATTGAATCGGTTCACGTACAAACTCAAACCTGTCCATGAAAAACATATTTCTTTTAGTGAACTTACCGAAAATTTCACTGGTTGAAAGTTATTAGTTGATTAATGAAAGAAACGCATGAATGCGAATTACTTAGATGCACACGAAAGACGGTAAATAAAAACTGCAGGATAAATTGCTATTGAATTAAGGAATCGCGCAGAAACAGTCAGCACTTGATGAATAAAGAGCAACAGTCAGTATAGGGCAGGAAGCCACCGTTGACAGGAAAAAAATAAAAAGGAGGAGACTGCGTTCTCAGCTAAGTGCTCGAAAATGGTCAAAAAAAGTAATACTGGTTCCTTATCTCCGATTCCTCGAAGAAGGCATTACGGCTTTTAAAAGAATACTGACCGATCTGTCACAAGTGCCTTTTTATTCTTACGGATACGTAACATCAAACAAGTGCCGACCACAACACTGCACTGCACAGGTTGATCCAGGAATAAGTCTTTCTCTTTCATCACCCATTTGGACGCGCGTGTTAGAAAAAGACAGCCAAGAGGCAGTCACGTGACTTTCGCCCTATCATCTTTCCTTTTCTAACACAAGCGCTCAAATGGGCGAAGAGTGAGAGAAATACAAACTCCTGAGGCCCTCCATCTATGCTTTATTGCATTGCTTTTTTTTTCAGACCAAGTTCAGCGTAATGTGATGTAAGACGAGATTATAATTATTGGGTAGAAAATTGTTATTATTGAATGGAAACATGAGTGGGTCGGGCGACTTGTCTGTGTGAGTGTGTGTGTATAAATACGCTCATAATACAAGTCGCGCGTCTCTCGACTAAGCTCAGCTTCTCTAACGTAACTCATTCATTCAATCATTCAGTCTTTAACAAGAGTCCCGGTCCGTCGGTTCTGCGAATATTGCGCTATCTGAAGGTCAGTTTCTGATTTAGATCCCTGATTTAAATTCCTATGCAAGCTGCTGGTGACAAGTCAGAGATGTATTACGATCTGTTAGTAAAGATTCCTTCATAGATCGTGTTTTAGTGCGACGGACGTTACGAAAATAATTGGATCCAAACAAATGAATGTCATGTCTCACTCAATCTCACACGGTTTCTCGTAAGGAATCGGATCATTTTCAAATGCAAATTCATTCTAGTACTTATGTAGCAGGCAAATCGCAATCTTAGGCAAAGAGCAAGCCGCTTATTTACAATCAGAAAAAATTTAGCTCAAGCGTAATGGTGACGTACAAAATAATAATATCGATATCTGATTTAGCTCATTCTAAAGCTAATAAGCTAACGCTCGTACTGATATCCAGTATTATTAAGTTTTTATCAACTGGCTCCTTTTTTTACAAATATTTAAAGCGATTGAATACAGTGTTCAAAAAAACTTATTTTAAAACACCCTAAGTCAAGAACTAATCAAAATAAACCAAATCTGATTGAATTAACATTTTCGTCAGCTTATTCGCTTTCAAATGAGCTAAAGCAAATTTCGATACAGTTATTTTGTAAGTCACCATTACACTTGATCTGAATTTTTTCTGATAGTACATAAGCGTCTTAGTAAATAAGCCGATTCCGATTTGGCTGCGAAACATAAAACATAAACAAACAGTTCTCTCAGATTTTATTACACTAATGGATTCCACATACCTTGAAGTATATATAAAAATAGGGCTTCAACGACATTTTCGAAACATCTCTCATTAATTTCCAAAAAAAAGAAAGCCTTTATAAAGGACTTTTCCCCCCAAGAAAGGCACATGTCTCACTCTTAATTTCTTATGGGCGCAGAGTTCCGGGATTTGGGCTCATTGGCAGTGGCGTCGCGTGCCATCTGGCAACAATGCAACTGCTCCATTTAAACTCATTAAATATATCGAATTTTCCTTGTGCACCCTCTGAATTCGATCTTTTACATGAGTTTTAATGGATAGAATACATTGCTGTCCAATTGCACGCGACGCCACTGCTCATTGGCATCATCAAACTACATGCTATATCTCGAGCAAGCTTCGATATACGAAGAGAAGTTACGATGATTTAGTTAAGAGTCATGTCGATGATAAGCCTGTATAAGAGACCATATGAGTAAGACAAAGACAAAACATAGGATCGATATAATTTTGATTGTAAATTAACTTGTGATCTTTCAAGAATTATGTTGCGGAGTAAAAATATACTTTGAGGCACGTAAAATCCAATGGTGAAATGAAATTTGAAAGAATTGGTTGTTCACTAGCGTGAACTTGCATTCGAAAATGTGGTTATAATTTCTGATGGGCAACTAACCCCACGAGAGAAAGCAGGATAGAACGTTTGTTTGGATCCAATTTTGATCATCACTAAATCAGTCTATTATTTTATAAAGATCGAAATTTCCTCTGTCTGGCCTCAACGATTTTTGTGTCTATGCGACATAGATTTCCCCATCATCCGCTCCCAAAGAGCCAAAAACTAGGGTCCCCAGACACTAAACTCGTATTTTTTTTCTAACGATTAGACCTCTACCATACTCAATAATATATTCATACAGTTTGGGTAGAAAAAAGGCAATACATAATCGGATCCAAACTAAATAACTTAATTTTATTCAATGAGTTACTTTTTTTTTTTCAAAGGACCAAAAAAAAAAAAAACAAACAAAAACACTATAGGCAACCCGCGGGACCCTGGCTTGCACTCCCCCCTCCAAGCTTACCACCGCACCGCCATGTCACTACGATTGCACTTAAAATTTTATGAGTTCTTTCAAAGATTTCGTGCCGTTTCAAAAAGATGCAGGTTTTTACATCCAAATCTATACCATTAAATCGCCTGTTGCAAAACTCTACAATGGGCCCGGCCTTTAGCGCAATTTTGCTACAGTAATATAGAACCATGCTCCTTATGAAAAATGTTGCAAAAATAACGATGCGCAAATTGAAAACGTTCAAAAATCCCTGCTTATTTAATCAGTAAATCACATCAAGTTAAAACAGTCCGTGCTACACTGGACACCATTTGTACCGGCGCGGCGTACTACTCCTTAGACGGAATCACATACCACCGTGTACAAGTGAACAATATTGTAACAACAAAATGATGGAACTTCCTTCTAAAAACATGAAATATTGGCTGCATTTCTTGTCTAGACTTTTCTCGCTTAACAAAGATTACAATATAATATACGTAACAGTTGTATGCATCTAAACGAAACATTCAAATCTTTGTTAGTTATGTTGATGTTTATATAGACGCGGTGTTTCCGTCCATGTAGTTGTATGTCGGTACTAATAGTGTCTAGTAAAGCACGGGTTGTTTGAATGGGAAGTGATTTCCTGAGTTAAAGAGTGGATATAGAAAGTTTATAATATGCGCATCGTTATTTTTGCCGAATTTTACGTTAAAATCAATGTGTCATATTGCTGTAGCAAAAGTACGCAACAGACCCATTGCTTTGCTTCATTGTCTAAGTCACGATATCACTTATCGATACGGTGAGCGAATTTTGGAACAAAACGCTGTGAACTCAGGCAAATTAGTAAAAAAAAAAAAAAGGCCTCGGATATATTCCGCAGGTGCGTATTCTTCTCGATTATTTCTATGTGTACCTTAGGTATATGAAAGTGCGTATCGCGGATGATCGTAGGTCGAGTGTCAAAAATTACGCTAGCTGGTGTCGCGTCGCGGTGAATGAAGCTTTTAAATCATGCTCTGAAGGATGAGCGGGTATAATGAGCTTGAGCGCAGGCGGAGAGTAAATGAAAACAAACTGAAAGTTATTCTTTACATTTAACACCTGTCAACACAAACTACGATGAAAGAGAAGCTCCCGCCGCAGCGTTGCCAAATATACGAGCATACCGTATATATTTATCATTTGTGTCAATGTAAAATATACGGATTTCAATCGGAAATATTGCAACACTGTTCTGCCGGCATATCTGCAAGCGTCGTCGCACAGTGAGCCAAGAAAATCAGACGCGCGGCTTGTAAGTTGATATCATATTTTTTGACCATTTAACTCATGCAAAGGGTAGAATATAGGGGTGTTCAATGTACGATGGCTTTCAAAAGAAAGTACCTATCCTGAGAGAAATTTTCATTATTTCATTTCTCGACCAATTTGAGAAATTTTACGGGTTTCACGAATTTTAGAGTCTCCCACTTTTGCCACTTGTGATATTATGCAACTTTAAAGCGATAGAAAATGAAAGAAAACTCCACAAAGAACAATTTCGATGAGAGGACTTTTTTTTGAAAGTCATAGTACTTCTAATTGTTTGGTGTTTACATGGAAGAAATGGAACGTTGCCGCATTGCACACTATAAACGCAGCTTAAGATGATCTGAAAATAAATCAAGTTTCGAAAGGAAGGCGACCCGCGACAAGCTTTAATCAGTGGCGTCGCGTGCAATGTGGCAACGCTGAATTTCGTCCATTTAAACCCATGCAAAATACAGATTTGAGGGAGTGCGTTGTGCACTTCTCATAGTCCGACCTTTTTCATGAGTTTAAATGGACAAACTTCAGCGTTGTCAGATTGAACGCGACGTCACTGACTACAATAATATGTACAGAATAAGGGAAAGCACACGAGAAGTTTCTTGCATTGTTGCAATGAATTTGCAACTTTTCTACTCTTAAGAAAAAAAAAGAAAAAAAATTGAAGGGGAAACATTTTTAAAATTTTTCGTCGTAAAAGTTCATAGCTTTGACACTGGTTTTTTCATTGGAGACTTCAAATTTCGTTCATTTTTTCTGTGTAAAAAAAGTAGAAACTAGAACAATATGACTATGTGCCGTTTCTCTTGTTTCCCTCACCACTGATTGAAGCTTGTCACCTTCTTTTCAAAAATTGCTTTATTTTCAGATCATCTTAAGACTAAGAGGGCGCAGCGTCCAACGTTCCATTTCGTCCATGTAAACACCGAACTATTATAAGTACTTTGACTTGTAAAAGAAAAATCCTCTTAAGGAAATTGTTCTTGATAATTTTTTTTACTATTTTCCATGGTTTTAAATTTTTTGAGGCATGTCACAAGTAGCATGTGTCCATGATAATTGCTAAGCTCCACATTTACGCCTCAAACTTCAGTCATTTTGTGAGTCTGAGTGAATTTCGTATTTTTCTCTTTCTATTTGCTCATCGTAATTTTCGCTGGATTTTATTCAAGCACCAACTGTTCAACCGTTTATCGTAAAAGTTATCAGGAGACCCATTACCAGCTATCTGCTAAGGAAATTAGCAAGCCGATTTCTATTTGCCTATCTCTATAGGTTTGCAATTTGCTTACGAGAAATTGCATAGGTCTTAATACTTTCTGGGTGTCCACAAAATGACAAAACTCATCCCATTCTGCGGTATCAGAGGGACTCGCAGATAATAAGGAGTTGACGCAAAAAAAGGGTGGAGCGCCGAGAAGGATAGGAGAGGAAGCTCAAAATCATAATGAAATTAAGTTGACGAGTTGAACAGGTAACCGTGTTGTTCCATAACGAAGTGCTCGCGCCATTATAATTATCAATTTAGCTGTCCTCTCGTAGAGAGACTTGAGACTTAATCTTCCGAAAATCACCTTCCCACGCGGATGAAAAGAAACTCTAAAAGTTTATTCCAATTTTGAGGAGCAGATAAAAGCTGTAAGAAAGAGAACAACACATACAAGAAAGGCACAAGGCAAAATAAGATTTGTGTCATAGGTTTCAGGAGAGTTTGTCCACCGACTTTTGTCCACTTTACGTTGGTCCAATAACCCAATATATGACCATTTAACCCTATAAGGGCCGGGTTAGTTCAAAAGAACGCCACGCTCCTGTTTATATAGGGAAGGTAGTTAACTATTCGTACTCGGGGGAGTTGAAATTGCCTATGCGATTAATTGAAGGAGCTCGAGCAACCTTACCTAATAACTGTTTTCATCGATATTCGCGTTTATCTGGAATGAAGACTGAAACAATGTGAAATAGACCAGAGAAGAACAAACGAATATACTCGGGCTTGGCCCATAATGAGTTAATACAATTTTACCAATCCTATCTTTTTGACCAATGTTCTCTTAGCATTTTAGTCCAAACGATAAAGAAGCATTAGTATTAGCAGTTTTTACAATTTTTATTGCTAGTGCTTGCATACGCTCAACCAATTTTTAATAGTTTTGTAATAGTATATTTTTCAATCTGAACTAATTTTATTAAAGAAACTTGGTTACCAATTTTAAGAATACACAGCTTAACTGAGCATCCATATAATTCAAACAGAAACTGTGAACATTTTCAGTAGGTAAAAAACAGTGCTGCAATAGTTTCTCCATATAGTTTCTCACCTTAATAGTTTTCTAGTTTTCCATTTCCATTGTTCATTTCTGTCTTTGGATGTAAATTGTCCATTAAATATTTTGGACCCCTCGCTGAGAGATTCCAATCATTATTTTGGACAAGTAAATAATTGGGCTCAACAATTTCGTTTTCAAGGCGCTGGACGTGTATTATTGGACAAAGTATATTTTGGACCGATCGTAATATGAACTAAAATCATCGGAGGAATGTTCCAATAACCGTGCGCCACACTGCCACCAACGTTGGCGTCTCATCTAAGTGGAAACTTTCGAGGGTAGTGCCTTTCCGGTTAGAAGAGATGCCTAACGCTGCAAAAAGGGCATTTGGAATCGAAATTTTTATGACCTTTGAAAATTCAACCACGCAAAATTTTATTTATACATTTCTCTTCTCTTTCATCAAAACGTTAGCATGTACACATCCTAGGGTGGGGAGAGTAAAATTGAAACATAAAAATGGCCTTAAAAGCAAAATATGGCTTGTGAGTCGAACCTAAAAGATTCCTCTTGTGGCCCTTCTTATAGGGCTCCTCGGAAGGTCGGGTTCTACAATCTACTGTCTAATGGGGCTATTGCACACCTTTACTGTAAGCGATTTATTAATAGTCGTTTCTGGTGTAAAAACCTCCAAAAGTAACGATGGCAGAACTAGAAACTTCCAAAAGTCACTCTTACGCTTAGTTAACGCTTTAATTTGCGCGAGCGTAATGGTGGCTTAGGGCAGTAATAATGAGAGATTCCCACAATACTGTGACTCCATCAAAAAGTGACCAATAAGAGACGACCTTTATTTGACACTGGTGTCACTAGATGTCACGGTACCATTTATTGGATGTGGATCACTATTCTGGTGAATAATTAGAAAGCATCCTTGAATCATCCTTGTCAGCATAGAGAAAGTGACAAAATTAAGATGGGGATCTCCCATTATTACTGCGCAATAAAAGCATTTATTGAGTTGATGAGTGGATTTTGGAAGTTTTTAGTGCTGCCATCGTTACTTTTGGAGGTTTTTACACCATAATCGACTATTAAATCGCGTATAGCAAAAGTGTGTAACTGCCCCATTTTCGTGGACTTTAGCCCCTGATTCTGTCTTTTTCCAACACATGCAGTCAATTGGGCATAGAGAGAGAAAGACAAATTCCTTGCAACGGCTTTGCTCACATCATTGAACACGTTTGTCGTTTACGCACTCTCTCGTTGTTCAAAGCTAAGACCGAGCATTTATAGATGATCGGTATTGAATCAGCTGGCTAGACCCGAGCCATCATTATGAAAACCGCGCGCGCCGCGATCGGTAGACAATCCTCTTTTCCTTTATTCCGCTTGATCGATTGTCGAGTCGAGTCACGTTCCCGCGCTGCATCCCATTATCACCTCCTAAACTGTTCTGACCTGGTTCAATGCCATCTGCTCGATACTCAATAGTCGTATGCGGAATAAAACGAAAAATAAGAAGCTATAGGAAAAAGATTATGGGAGAAAAAGTTGGCCACTCATCATAGACTTTTTTTTCAAAGTTTTTTCGAGTCAGAAATCGTTTTGTCGCTTCAGATAACTACCTAGAGCTGACATTTTGTGTGTTTATTTAATGACATTTTTTTTTTCAATTAGCCGATGATTCTACCGCTTGACTAATGGATTACACAGTTGAAGGGTGAAAAGTCATAATGTTGCAAATGCCATCAGATGTACTGGAATATACTTCTGTTCATTATGGTGATTCCAGGCGAAACTTTTCCAGATTTCAATCCGATGGATAGCGCCACCAGTAGCTTTTTGGAAAAGGCGTGTTTTTGGTGTTTTAAACTGAAACCATGAATAAAACGCAAAATCCAATAACGTCTGCACCTGCAAAAAAATTTATGAATTTTTTGAGCCCAAAATGAGCAAAATTGGTTTGAAATTAAAGCCGTAAATTATGAAATTCGTTTCTCCCTAAGCTTAGTGAGCGAGAGTGAGCGCGAGTGATGATACTTCTATCTGCCTCACTCGCACTCATTGCGGCTTACGGGAAGTTTTGTATTTCATAATACCCGGCCTTGTATGCTCACAGGTGCTGACGTTCCTCAAATTTGTGCTTTTAGCGTGAATTCGTTAAAGTTAGCAAAAAACTGTTGACTTTTTAAGCAGCGCGACGTGGTGTCCACAGTTGGACTTGGAACTAATCGACCCTGGAATCATCTTAAATATGAACCCAAAGAGTAAACAAGAGTCGCAATTGAATGGAAGGCCTGCGTGGTCAACGTAGATAAGGGATCCGAACGCGGGCTGGCCTCTGATTGGCTGCAACGGGTGGAGCAAAAATGACTCGGGGTATAGGGAAAATAACACGGGATTTTCGTTCTGGGGCGTTTATCTCGAAACCTAAGCAAAATAGCATCTAAACAATTTATATGAGTCGATTCAGCAGATTTTTCCAAACAATTTGATTGGTCATAAGTGCCACTTTATTGCAAATTCGAAAAGACTGTTTCAGTTTAAAAGTACGCACAATAGTGTGATTACATGCTTGGCGTGTGTTCGAGCAGTGTTTGAGTAACTCACTATTGTGCGTACTTTTAAACTGAAACAGTCTTTTCGAATTTGCAATAAAGTGGCACTTATGACCTATCAAATTGTTTGGAAAAATCTGCTGAATCGACTCGTATAAATTGTTTAGATGCTATTTTGCTTAGGTTTCGAGATAAACGCCCCAGAACGAAAATCCCGTGTTATTTTCCCTATACCCCGAGTCATTTTTGCTCCACCCGTTGCAGCCAATCAGAGGCCAGCCCGCGTTCGGATCCCTTATCTACGTTGACCACGCAGGCCTTCCATTCAATTGCGACTCTTGTTTACTCTTTGTATGAACCTTTGGACACTTTTTATTCGCGGACATTGTAGTCCGTTGGACATTAGAACGTTTGGATGAAATGACATTGTACGAAAATATAACTGGACAAATAACATTTTTGACGAAAAGGTTTTGGACATGAAGGCTGTGAACATATCATCTGGGGACCGACTGACATGATACAATTTCTCTGAAAAGTGAGGAATTGGCAACATTTGCGGCAAGTATTTCATCCGATCCGCGGCATGGGACTCGCGAGTTGCACAGAGACACGAACCTAATTGGCTTAACAACGCAACGGCTGGAGGAGCGGCGAGGGGGTGAAGGGCCGAAGGCTGAAGGGTATCGTTGTCGGTAGCAACTGTGCAGTAGCGGCTGCGGCTCAGCACGGCTCGGGCGGTAATGAGAAGGCAAAACGCAGCGTTGCATAGCCTAACGAGTGAAGGCGCCCGAAATTGGAAAAAAAAAAAAAAAAAAAAAAAAACCGGTATCCTGAACTTATTTGTAATCTCATTAAGTAGTAAGAATTTGCTGACAAACTGCATTTCCACGTCACTGACGCCTTGAGTTCGTTTCAGAATTGAAGGCAGAGCTCACTAATAATATTTGGAGAATTTTTAATTTTCATCCCCTCACATTGCCGCATCTATATGTATCTATTCTTCTCTCTCTTCTCTCATTAGAGCGCGCGTGTTAGAAAAGGACAGATTAGGGACGGTCACGTGATCTTCGTCCCCTCGTCTGTATCAGAGATTACTAAGCCAAAGAGATATGGCAAGTCCTATCCCCGCTATGTTAGAAAACCGTTAATCGACGTTTCGTAAATAAACGCCTTCAATAGGCCGTGATACAATACGGCGTACCACCTGGTGGACCATTTTTCATAAACATTGTTATTACTGCTGTTACTGGAAATAACTTCAATTCACACACTTTTCTGATTATTTTTACTTTACAAACACGTTGACAAAATGGAAAATGTCAAGGAAAAAGTGTAAACTCTAAAAAGACCACTTAAACTTTAATCAAAATTCATTTACTGGCAGCCGAATGCACTTTGGTTACATTCAAAAGGTCGTAGAAAATCGCCTTTGTTCGTGTTAACTTGTTTGGTCCACCAGATCGTATGCCAGTTTGCATACTTCGTAGGAGTCGATTAGCAGTTTTGAGCAGTTCTGCCATATCTCTTTGGCCTAGTAATCTCTGGTCTTTATATCCTTTTGTAACACATGCATTCGAATCGGCCAAAGAGAGAGAGAGAGAGAAAGAGAGAGAGAGAGAGAGAGAGAGAGAGAGAGAGAGAGAGAGAGAGAGAGAGAGAGAGAGAGAGAGAGAGAGAGAGAGAGAGAGAGAGAGAGAGAGAGAGAGAGAGAGAGAGAGAGAGAGAGAGAGAGAGAGAGAGAGAGAGAGAGAGAGAGAGAGAGAGAGAGAGAGAGAGAGAGAGAGAGAGAAGAAGAGAGAGAGAGAGAAGAGAGAGAGAGAGAGAGAGAGAGAGAGAGAGAGAGAGAAGAGAGAGAGAGAGAGAGAGAGAGAGAGAGAGAGAGAGAGAGAGAGAGAGAGAGAGAGAGAGAGTCCCTAGATCCGCTAGTGTTCCTTCAATTCAAAACAAAAGCTGCCTGCGGGCCGATCTTTGAAATCATTAGTTAAGGCTGAAAGACTGGATAAACGAAGCGCTGCTATTGGTCCCTTTAAAGTGTCTATCGAAAAGAGGAGCTCTTTAAACAAGCATCCCTCCGCTACATTCGATAAGCTACCGCTCGCTTGAAACACCCCTATAACTTATCGAATGCAGCGGAGGGATACGTGGTTAAAGAGCTCTTCTTTTCGATACCTAGACACTTTAAAGGGACCAATAGCAGTCCTTCATTTATCCAGTCTACCAGCTTTTCCAATGATTTCAAAGATCGGCCCGATGGTGCCTTCGACTTGGACTTGGACAATTCGATTTTAAAGCGTCCCTCAATTGCATTCCAAGACTCGAACTCATTTTCATTTATTTTTATAGATGGTTTTAGCGAGAAGTATACGGTTGGCCAACAATGCCCTCATAGCATCGGTTGCAAACAGTTGTGACAGTAGCGTACTCAGGAATTTGTCTTTCTCTCTCTCTCTCTCTCTCTCTCTCTCTCTCTCTCTCTCTCTCTCTCTCTCTCTCTCTTTCTCCATTTGAACACGTGAGTAGGGAAAGGACAGAAACGGGAGCTCGAATGAAACTTCAGCCTCTACCTCTTTCCTTTTCTAGTACGTATACTCGAACGGTAAAAGAGTGAGAGAGACCAATTCCTGCGTACGCCATTGAGCTGTGACAAACCTCGCTTATAGCTATCCAAACTATCTCTATCACTCATCACCTCGTAAATTCTATTCATAGCAATATCTTTCTAGCCTCGAAATTCGCATACTAGGTCTAGTTTCACTAGAATTTCAGATTAAAATCGCATTTAAAAGACTCGAGACATTCTATGCTGCAAAAAAAAAAAAAAAAAAAAAAAAAAAAAAAAAAAATCCAAAAAAGCCAAGAAATGTCTGTGTATACGAATTTAGCGATGAGAGCGAAATCAGTAGCGTAGCGTGTAATTTGGCAACGTTTTACAGTGTTCATTTTAACCCATGTAAAAGGCCGAATGCGAAGGTGTTAACCGAACACCCAATCATTCGATCTTTTCCTTGGGTTTAAATGAACACTGTAAAACGTTGCCAAATTGCAAGCTACGCCACTGAGTAAAATAGCAGTACATAGGTCACATAAAGTTAGAGAGATAGTTTGGAACGATTATCGAACTTTTCCACCTTATGACGTCGTCACTAAAACCGTCTATTATGAAAAAGAGAAGTAACGTTGGAAAAATTCCAAAGTTTATCGGTCGGGGTACGCTGGTACGTGGTACGTCACCCTCACACTTTTGAAACGAACTTTAATGAGCATCATCGGTTGAAGGGTTTTACAGCAATGGATAAGGTCCGGTCCAATCTACAAGTGATGCCATAATGGGTTGGTTTGCCTGTTTTAACGGGGTGCAACAGAGCGGCCGTTCGCGGCTTTCAAGTGGAAAGTTTGTAATTCACCGATGATTCCACCGGATGACGAAAAGATTATATATGTGACGATATGTAAACCTATGTAAGGGCCGGATGGTACAATTACCAGAATTCTAGTGTTTGTACCAGAATTCTTAAACATTTTGAGGAAGTTCTAGTTCTTTAACCATATTCTGGTATCAACACCATAATTTGCAGGTCAAAGTACTAGACTTTCTGTGGTTCACATATCGTTATGCCTCTGGTAATAATACTCGGCTATAGGAATTATTTTTTCCAGTGTAAACGGGAACTTGGTCGAAAAGGACAAAATTTCCTCATGCCAGAAATTTTAAAATTTTATCGATAATCCGTGGAACAATGTCATTACCTATATCCCATGATAGAAATTGATTAAAAACGGTTAACTTTCTGATCAGCGCGACCTATTACCAATGTCTGGAACTGCAATCCATCCTGGAATTATCTGAACGAGCTAACGAGCGGATTTTGAAAGTTACTAAAGTGCGCATCGTTATTTCTGCGGAACTTTACGTTCTACAATGTGACATTCATTGCTGTATTGAAAGCACGCAACAGACCCATTTGCAAATGTTCCGCCGCATTTGTCAAACTGGCATCACTGTAGCACTGCATGTTGTCAATTTGTCCTTTGTCCCTTGTTTCTCGCCCCGCTCCACTCATCCTCTCCTTTTTCTTCCATCCATCTCCTTCCCCTCTCCTTTTTTATCTCACCCCCTTTCCCTCCTTATACGTTTAGCTTTCCCACCCAAGTTTTCCAACTTATGAAAATCCGTCAAATCCTTGCAATATTGTCAACGTCATTCGGTTATACCTGATGTCTACTCACCGCAGGTCAGTTTGCGTTAGAGGCAATTCCACGGCATCACGAAGTTTTGTTGACGCCGCGCCGCGTATAGATAATTAGTTGCCATACACGGAAAAAAAAGATTAGTGAAAATAACCATACGGATACCTGATTTTGGCACCTGCTAGATGTTATGGTAAACTTGACCAGCAGTATGGTACATTTACCGATACTTTGAGTAAATTCGACATGCAATCAAGTAACATCACCTAGTACCTAGTCAAAACATAGTATACTTCTGGTTAACATTACCATAACATCTAGCAGGTGCCAAAATCAGGTATCCGTATGGTTATTTTCAACGTAGTTTTTTTTTCCGTGTAAGAATGGGGCTCTTGCAAACTTTCGATATAAGCAAATAAATAGTCCAATCTGACTTAAAGACTAGCGAATATCACAAAAATCACTTTAAAAAAGTCTGAAATTCAGTAATAAACTCAAAAAACTGCTAGAACGACAAGATCGTACAGTTCAACGCAGGTATATGTCATGGGAGATTCGTGTCTAATTTGTCACTTTCTCTGAGAAAGCACAGAGATACATCTCAAATTAGATAGGAATCTCCTATGATACCTGCGTCTCTCCGCCATCAAGACTGATTCTGAGAGTGAATTATGTGATTTTTTGGTGTACCACTCGTCATTTTTACAGATCTTTGTCACTTTGTGCAAGAACCAACTCTTCAGTTCCCCGTAGCAAAAGTTTGCAAGAGTCTCGTTGTAACAACAAGGCGAATAATCTTGTTTTATTTGTTTTGTTTTTTTCAGAGAACGGATCAGTTTAATATAAATGTTTATAAAAGTTTAATATAAATGGAAACGTAGAAATACTAGTAGGTCTGCTTACTATAAAACGTGTTTTAATTCTCTCTCTCTCTCTCTGTCTCTCTCTCTGTCTCTCTGTCTCTCTGTCTCTGTCTCTGTCTCTCTGTCTCTGTCTCTGTCTCTCTCTCTCTCTCTCTCTCTCTCTCTCTCTCTCTCTCTCTCTCTCTCTCTCTCTCTCTCTCTCTCTCTCTCTCTCTCTCTCTCTCTCTCTCTCTCTCTCTCTCTCTCTCTCTCTCTCTCTCTCTCGTGACTGGTCACCTCTTTCTAGTGACGAAGTTCGTTTACAAAGATTACAGGGCCCCGCTTCACTACATTTCACTATCTAAATCGCATTAGAATGACAATCAATATTCATTTCTGCCAAAAAATTTCACAAAAAATGTCCCTGTGTACGATTTTTTTTGCTATGAGAGTGAGGATGCAGTGCATCGGGATGATGGATGAAGTCTTCTGCTGAAAATATTCGTTAATCATTTCAAACAATCTCTTTCATTGTAGAAAAAAAAAAAATACAAGGTCTTTCTCGAAACCATTCAAAGCATTTAAGCTATTAAGGCATCAGAGCTGCCGATTTGCGTAGATATAATGGCATTTTGAATTCACCGATGAATCCACCGGTTGAGAAAAGATTGCAGAGTTTAGTTCAGTGTATGACTGAAATGCACGAAAATACTAGCGCCTTTTATCTTTTCTAAACCGGTAGAGTCGTCGATAACTTTGAAAACTTGCGGACATTTTAATTAATTAACGACGTTTTCACCGATTGAGGAAGAGTTACAGACCAGAGTATTTTTGTGCATTACAGTCATACACTGAACTAAACTCTGTAATCTTTTCTCAACCGGTGAATTTCAAAATGTCATTAAATCTACGCGAACCGGCAGCTCTGAAAGAATGGGAAACGCACACAACTGACCCTTTCACCAGCTGTTCATACGAAATAGTCATTTTAACGATGCATATTAAATACATTGGATTTTATTGAACGTGCGAAGCTTGAGTTTGGCATTAGCGTTTTAATCCAATTTTTCTCGCACCGCAGCCTCCTGTTTTCTTGCGGAACAGCAAAGTACTCAAGATAATTGATCATACGCAGTCAAGAGCGTCGAGCGATGCGCTCTGACGATGTGATGCGGATGCGAATGGATGCGATGGAGAGAGAGAGAGAGAGAGAGAGAGAGAGAGAGAGAGAGAGAGAGAGAGAGAGAGAGAGAGAGAGAGAGAGAGAGAGAGAGGAAGAGAGAGAGAGAAGAAGAGAGAGAGAGAGAGAGAGGAGAGAGAGAGAGAGAGAGAGAGAGAGAGAGAGAGAGAGAGAGAGAGAGAGAGAGAGCAAAATTGCTATTTGGTAGCTTCCCTCGCCAGTTTAGGTACTTATCTACATACGTCGTCGTTCCGTTTCGTTCCTATTGACTGAAAATAAGCGTTCGGAGAAGAGAGGAGAAAAAAAATGCAAGAGAGATAAAGGGAATAGAAAGGATGCACGCGAATAGAAAATGAAAAGATCTCGGGCAGAGAAAGAAAAATGGTTTTTAGGAAAGATGGCGCTGCTGTTGAAAGAAACCCCTTTTTAGAGCTTGAGGACAGAAAGGGGGAGGAAAGAAAACAGGGTCAAGTGACTAGTTTGACAGAATAAATTCATTTGCCTGTGATGACTCGCAGCATGTCACGCTGCGTTGCAAGGTTTTAGGAGAAAATTCCGAAATTCAAAATTCAATACGTGTTAAAAATCGATTTAAAGTTTTCAAATGAAGGATAAAGTTATGAAGAGACTCATGAAACTTTCAAGAGGGTGACGACTCAATGGAGCTCTGGCAAACTTTTGCTGGGAGCAAATGAATAGTTCAATCTGATTTAAGCAGCAGCGAAAATCACGAAAATCACACCGAGAAAGTCTAAAATTCAGGAATAAACTCACATAACTGCTATAACGGCTCGATCGTAATGACGGTTCAACTTCGGTATCATGGGAGATTCCTGTCTAATTTGTCACTTTCTCTACGGAGACACGGAGATATGTCTCAAATTAGATAGGAATCTCCCATGATACCTCCGTCTCTCCGCCACTAAGCCCGATTTTGAGAGTGAATTTCGCGAGTCTTTAATGCACTCATCGTCATTTTTACAGGTTTTTATACTATCATCAATTCTTCAATCCCCTGATGTAGCCAAAGTTTGCAAGGGCCCCATTGCAAGTACTCGGAAATAATCGTTTTTTACCTTTTCCTTTAAAACTTTTCAATGACATTTCTATAGGTTTAAATTACTTATTATTATTCAGAATGTTCTCTGCGGTAAGATTAGCCTTGAAAGTTTAGAAATGATAAATTGATGAGTTATCTACTTTCTAATGGAGCTCTTGCAAGGGTTTGCTGTAGACAAATGGCCTATCAATTCTGATGTAAAATGCTGCGGAAATTATGATGAGACCATTTAAAAAGTCTAAAATTCACTCCTCGCAGAGAAAACTTAGCTTGAAATTTCGGGTGACCACCCTTGCATGTCTGCATCAACCTTGGATTCGGCCTCCAAACAAAAGATCAGGACATGAAATTAAGTGCCGTCTTCCTCGTTTATTACGCAACGTAGAACTTTTCATTAGTTATCACAGTGCTCCTAGTGAGAAAATGTTATAAATGGACCTTTGATTCCTTTAAATTTACTTTTTGAAAGCCAATTTCATTGATCTCATATTGTTCAAATTTGTAGGTTATGTTCTTTTGTTTGGGGTCCGAATCCGAGATTAGTGCGTAAGTACATGCAAGTTTGGTCACCCGAAATTGCAAGTTAAGTTTTCTCTGCGAGAAGTGAGTTTTAGACTTTTTTGATGGTCTCATCGTTATTGTCGTACACGGAAAAAAATTTTCGGCCTTATGTCAACCTAAACGTTAGGTTAGGGGAATTTAGATCGATTCCACTTAAATTTAGGTATCCGCAAACGATCACTTGGTTCCCTGCACCTTAAGAAACGGTAGTTACCTTCCTAAATTTTAGGCTGTTGCATTTTAGGTTGCCGCTATCTTTAATTTAGGTTCGAGTTACCTAAGTCAGTCGCATTCCCAGCTCATCTTCTAAGTTTTAGGTAGACACCACTAAAAACGGTACAATTTGGTTGGCACAACATAAATCACTGAATCCGTATAGATTGTCAGGAACAAAGTTTTAGGTTCAACCAAACAAAGAGTCCCACCGATTCAGCCGGCAAGAACCTAGAGAGTAAGGTTCGACGAACATAAAATAATGGAGAATCCGTCCCCGGCGTCTCGTCATTGAATGTAGTTACTAAAATTTGATTTAAAACGTTTGAAGAGGGGCAAGCAACATTGCCTTCTAAAAACAACAACGGGTACACTCATTAGAAATGTAACTTGAAAAACAAAAAAAAAAAAAAAACATAAAAAAAAACAATGAGAATGAAACCATCTTTTTTTGAAAGATTGCAAGAAATTTTTATCGATTTCAGTGTTATGTCCATTAAGGAACTTTTTTTCTTAATTCTTTAATATCACTATTTTTTATCGACTCAGGTAAATTGTATTTTTATTTTTTTCCTTTTATTGAGGAGCACGGTAAAACAAACCACAGTTTACGGTGTTCCATACAGACCATGCTCTCTGGTAATTGGAACGGGGTTACGGTATTTTTTTCCCCCAAGCTGCAGTTAGCACATAGAAGTCAAATAATGGATTTAATAAAAATGACCATAATACGTAAAAATTACGCAAATATTACGTATTATTTCACTCCAATACCGTGTCAAAATATGTGGAAGCATAATATTCATTTAAATTGTATTATGAGTAAAGAATATCATGAAATTATATTATCATTCTTAGTTTCACATCATATTTTATGTTTTGAGTATTGATTATACAAGCATGAAGATTCCACTTCTTTAAATACGCATAATTTGCACCATTTTTACGCGAGCCGGCGTAGCTCATCAGGTAAAGTACTTGTCATCCACCGCAGCGGTCCCCGGTTCAAATCCCGCATCTTCTGGTAAACTTTGTAACCTCTATCTTCCTGTATATTCTATGTCTGTGTATGTAACTACAATGCTTCTCTTCTACAGTGGACAAATGTGAACAGTGTAACATCTAGGAATCTCCAGCATGTGGTACAAACATAGGCTGGAAGAATTAGTGAGTTGCCAGCATTACCACATAGAGTGTGCTGTTCATTTTAGAATGTGGACGGAGACAAAATTTTAGGTGTGGTCAACCAAAAGTAAAAAGTGAGTTACTTTCCTTTTGGCCGATACAGTCTAAAATTTAGGCACAGTTATCCTAAAAGCGTTAAAAACTATAGGCGATTAAGGTGGGAAGGAAGAAAGATTTAGGTCGAGGCAACCTAAATTTTATGAAGCCGCTCACCTTGTCCTTTACCAAAGTCAATATGTGGCTCCACCTAAATTTATGGTGTTCAAATATAATCTAAATTTTAGGTTGAGCCAATCTGAATTTAGGTGCTGTCTACTGAACATTTTTTTCCGTGTAGCATTTTACATCAGAATTGATAGGCCGTTTGTCTATAGCAAACGAGCTCCATTTTTGGCCTCTTTTTGACAACCTCAGACCACAGTGCGTCGGTTGAAAGATATTAGAAATCAGAGTAGTGTCGTACAATGGAACTGTTGCAAACTTTCGCTACAGGCTTATTAATAGTTGATAATGGGGTAATATCCTGTGAAAATAACGATTGGCGCACTAAAAAATCACGAAATCCACTCCTAAACTCACAAAATGCTTTTAAACGCGAGACCGTAATGGCGGCCGGGGCCGCGGTTTTCATTGGGGTTTCCTATCTTCAATCAGCGCCGCCTACACGAGGTGTTCTCGCAACAGCACACAAGAAGAAGAGGAAGCACACGATTGCCAGAAGAAACCCGCGGCGATTATGCAGACTCCCATTTAAAAGCATTTTGTGAGTTTAGGAGTGGATTTCGTGATTTTTTAGTGCGCTAATCGATATTTTTACAGGGTATTACCCCACAATCAACTATTCATAAGCCTGTAGCAAAAGTTTGCAACAGCTCCATTACAGTCATAAACTGAACTCAACTGTGTAATCTTTGGGACCGGTGGAATCATCGTGGTGAATTGAACATTAAATTTACGTAAATCGGTGGCTCAGCGTATAGATAGAGTTTACGATAACACAAGAGCATTCTTAAAACTTACATTTGTATGGCCATGCCGCATGCCGTGCGTCGTTTGGAGCGCTGTTCAAATTGCCAACTGATATAGAATAAGAGGCTGGCCGGGAGCATCAGAGACTAACCTCCATCCACCACCCCTTTTACCCATTGACACCATTTGTATGTGTATAAGGAGCAGTGTTGCCACTTGTCGGACAATTATCCAATTTGGCCCATTTTACGTAATGTAAAATTTGGTAATTTATACATTTATATGGAAACATGTGGCAACATTGATAAGGAGACGAAACCGAGGGAAATTTCCCGTACCTGTGTCTTATGAAAAGTATACTTTATTATCAAGTTTGGATGCAAATTTCAGGTTTGGCAATGGTTTCGATGCACCAGCCAGCGATAAGATATCGGATTCACTGCAGTGTTGCCGAATGTGTATTTTCCAAAATAATGTATGTAAAATATATACGGATTTTTACCGCAAAGCTGGTAACACTGATTTACCATATCATTGAGACCCAAACCTCAAAAATTTCCCCCATCTCTCGTCAATGTGGGTACACGTTTTTCCAAAGGTGAGACCGAAAACTAAAGAATGCATTCTAGGCCAGAACAGAGGGTACCTATTCTTTAACTCGACGTGAAAATCGGTTCACAGCTTTAAAATCAATTGTTGGTGTTGGACATCGGGAGTTTTCGTCTGTCTCGTCCAGTCTGGACTAGATGTCAGTCCTCAACGATTTTAATGAACAATCAACAATGAGGTTCTTGCAAACTTTTGCTACATGTGATTGTAGAGCTGACTTTTGCTTAAAAACCTGTAAAAATGACGATGAGTGCGCTAAAAAACCACGAAATTTACTCTTAGAATTGGGCTTCATGGCCAAGCTACGCAGATATCATGGGAAAGTCCTATCTAATTTGAGACATATCTCTGTATTTTCGGAATGAAAAAGACAAATGAGACAGGAATCTCCCATGATACCTGCGTAGCTCCACCATTGTGATCTTTCCGTTACAGCTGTTTTCAGAGTTTATTACTGAATTTTAGACTTATTTATTAGAGTGATTTTCGAGATTTTCGCCGTTTTTTTTACGTCAGACTTAATTATTCATTTGCTTACAGCAAAAGTTTGAAAGAGCCCCATTGGTATTTTTGGTCGAGCATTTTGAGACGCTCTCTATGTGAATTTCACGCGATTTTACATAAGAATTGACTCTTTATAATAACGCTACAGCAAAAGTTTGCTACAGACTCATTACTTACGTCAATAGCTTTTATTTGAAATATAGTCGAATAATGTCCATCTAACCAGTGGTGTCGTCACCCACTGCGCATCTAACCCTAAAGATGGTTGATCGCGCTTTTTTTTTTTTATTTTTTTATTTTTTTTTTTTATTTTTTTTTTTTTATTTTTTTATTTTTTGAGAGTTTGAAATATAGAATTTCAAATGGACCGATTGGATTGTTCGTTCAATGCGACGCTATTATTTGAACATTTGATTCCATTCATTATGAATCGATGTAAAATCGGCTAATTTCCAGCGTAAAT
This sequence comes from Trialeurodes vaporariorum, assembly GCA_011764245.1. Taxonomy (NCBI): domain Eukaryota; kingdom Metazoa; phylum Arthropoda; class Insecta; order Hemiptera; family Aleyrodidae; genus Trialeurodes; species Trialeurodes vaporariorum. The sequence continues at coordinate 26,545,819 of VMOF01000379.1, forward strand.
CTAGCAACGCTGGTGACTTGTCGTGCGGTGTATGTTTTGACTGCTCAAGTACCTCTGTGCCTCTGCTGCTTCTTCATCTCGTTTTCTGGCGATGTTTTCAAAACCTTTTGACAACCATGAACTTCGGTACACATTGCTTTCACATCGGAATTCAGAGAGAGAAAATTCACCGTGATTTTCCATCGTGCGTCTCAGCCCGAGATTAGTCGTGACAAGAGTCTCTCTTTATTAAAAAGTCCGATCATGTGAAGAAGAAAGAAAAGTATCTAGAGCAGTATCTCGTAAAGTATCTAGAGGGATTGAAGGCGCCTTTGCACAAATCCGCATAAGACGAAGAGGCACTCGCTATTTCTCAGCGCACTCGTCAATTGAATGTACAGTTCGTGCTGAAGTTTAAGAGAAGTTGTTTTAAAACAATTTAGCAAATCTGTTCGAACCAATGAAAGGTGCGCAATTCGGTGCATTTATACTTGACATCTACCTGATTTGACTTGACTCGAATTTGAAAAGTTCTCCAGATACAATTTTCAATTCACGAACAGTCGAACACACCTTAAACCAAAACGCCTCGAAACTCGAGTACTCGATTTCGATCTCTTACATGGGAATAAATGGGCAAAATGCAACGTTGCCAGATTGCACACGTCACCTCACTGCCTAAATTGCAGAGCGGCCGTTTTGCGTATAACTAATGGCATTTTTCAATTCACCGATGATTCAACAGGTTGAGAAAAGATTACACGGTTTAGTTAAGTGTATTACTGTACTGCACAAAAATATTCTCATCTGTAATCTTTACTCAATTGGTGCAATCGCCGTTGAATTATTAAAATCGATGCGAGTTTTTTAAAGTCATCGACGACTCCACCGATTGAGAAAATATTACAGATAAACGTATTTTCGTGCAGTGCAGACATACACCGAACTGAACTGTGTTACATTTTCTCAATCAGTGGAACCATCTGTGAACTGAAAAATTCCACTAATTATACGCAAAACGGCAGCACTGAGATATTTCATGTGATGACCCATTATTGCAAGTCGTCGTTATCTAACCTGACAAACAGCTCCAAAAAAGTTTTTGGTACGGACGGTTTTTTTTCTCGACCCCAAGGTGCAAATCCTCGCTTCTGATTGGTTGAGACTCAAACTGCGTTGTAGAACAAGACAGGTAGAGGGGCTAACGTGTTAAAAGTCCTATCCCAAAGTGTGACAGCATGGACGGTATGATTCTGGTTTGTTTGCGTAATTTTTTTCAACCTTGAATCAAAAATTAATTCATCATTAATCATTAATTAATCATTCATTAATCATTAATTTAGTGGAAGTTGGTTTCAAAAGAAATAGCAAGTGTTTTAGAGTGGTTGTCTGGTCACCGAATTTTAATACAACTATTCAGATTCAGCGGCGGCTCGTGCAATGTGGCAACAGTGGATTTTCTCCATTTAAAATTGTGTAAAATAATCGATTACTTGGCGAGGCGCAGCGCTTCACCTAGTATCGATCTTTTTGCATACGTTTAAATGGCAAAAGTGCACGGTTGCCAGATTGCACGAGCCGCCACTGTTCAGATGAGAGAATTTTTCTTGTTTTTGTTATGCGTCAGTTTCTTTATTATGCAAATCTTTCCACAGAAAACAGTTCTATCAATTTCTGTGTCCACATAGTCACTCTCAAACACTATTGGCACTTTCGTTTAAAAACCATTTGCAAGTGGATTTGTCACAATGTTCTTTATGAAGGTTAAGTAAAATGAGGTACGCAAACCGAGCCCGTGTAAATATATATCCTGAAGAGATTTCCGTCAAAGCTGCTTTCTTGAAGTTTCAAAATCACGTCCCATTAATCTTTTCCATTCAGTGGCGTAGCGTGCGATTTGGAAACGTTGCAGTTCGTCCATTTAAACCTATGAAAAGGATCGAAGTATTGGGTGCTCGTTGAACACCTTTGCATTCGACCTTTTATATTGGTTTAAATGGACAAAATACAACGTTGCCAAATTGCACGCTACGCCACTGTTTCCATTACTATAGCTCGTTGATCCATCCTGTAAATTTTTTGAACCCCAGCTCATTTTGATGGTTACCCATTTCCACCTGCTGATCGAAACGCTATTATTATTTCGTTCATTGTCGACTCACTACGAAGCCGTTATTCTTCCAAGAGTCCACCACGCTTAAAAATCGTTGTCTCTACGAAATCTAACTGTTTATTTTAACGATACGTTACTAAGATTAACCCTCTCAAAACCAAGTTAATCATTCAAACTCACCTCGCTCTTATTCAAATCAAGCGAGGAGACATACTTGGATCCAGCAATCTGGCAGCTGCGTATTCTTTCCATTTGAATGTATGATTAACAATCGTTTCTTAAAGGGTTATAGCCCGTGACTCATCGATTATTTCTCATGCAATCAAATGGGAAGAATACACTTTTGCCAGATTGCTGGATCCGCCAGTGCTAGTAGAGAAATATTTCTATTCCGTGGTACTTGTTTTTGCATACATTGTGAATTGAAGGCTCCAAACGAAGCATTCTTCCGAAATGTCCATTGTCCGCAGTATTAAACGTTCCTACTTTTTTTATTCAATGAATACATTCCAAGTAAAGCAGATCAAAATTCAAATGAACATGCAAGGTTCGATGTCCATAGGAATAATCCTTTCTTGACCACCGATATTTTCAAGTCCCCCTGATTTATTCAGCCATTACTTATTTCAGACACTTGCAACTGCTCCATTCAGTAGTATGCATTTTAAAGTAATTGCACTAACAATTGATTTTTAGAAGTAATGATTTCGTGAGCTAGAGGCCGTCCGGGCGCATCAGTATATTAACCTCAGTATCACCATGTGAAAAAATAAGGATTTTTTTCTCTTATACTTACACCTTCAAAAGTAATTAATTAAAGTTATTTTTAGTCTTTTAGCAAGTAAAAGGAGCTGGTCCGGATTGAGCAGACGTAATTTTTTCTGTCCAAAGCTACGAAAATAAAGTTTTCATACACTGAAAAAAAAGGACGGTCCAGAGAACCGGACGTTCCGGGCAAATATGGAACAACGGCGAAATCCGGGTGTGACACCCGTTCCCTCAGGGCATGACGCCCGGATTTCGCTGTTGTTCCATAGTTGCCCGTACTTTTCCTTACTTTTTTTCCAGCGTAAGTATTATTCTGAGCGGAAACCGTGGAAAATTGAGAGCCGTGATTACCTCGAAAACCATGGAAATTGTAAAAACTGTGAAACCCACTAAAATTGCGCTCATATGATAGGACGGGATTTTCTGTTCTGATTATATATTTCTGTGTCAATATCGTTCTCTGCTACGAGGCTCTGGTTCTAAATGGTGCGGAAATAGGGGTAGGTAGTCGAACGAGGTAAATTTTGTTGACGCACGGCTCCACTGCAACTGACGTAGGACTGAGCCTTTAGAAAACAAGGATATAACCTCAACCTCAACCTCAACCTCAACTTCAACCTCAACCTCAACCTCCAAAGAGATAGTGCAAGAGAGCGTGGGAGAGAGGAAAAATGTGAAGCGGGTGCAAACAAGATTTGGTGTTTTTATGTCCGATGCATGGTCACACCACAATCACAACTCAGGCAGTTTCGTACGGCCATTTGCACGGCTTCCTCGTCGTCCACTGGATCCAAACATCTACTTCTCCGGACTTAAATATATTTTAGTTTCTTCCGCTAGAAAAATTATAATATATCGTACCACTTACACAACGTATATAGGATCAAAAACGCTTTAACCGTTTTTCCATAATTACTTTTTTTTTTTTTTTTTTTTTTTTTTTTTTTTTTTTATCGAGATGAAATTTCCTCGACCTCTAGTCTCTACACAGAGACTAGAGACTAGAGAAAGTGTATGTAGAGAATGAAGACAAGTTAAAGTCCTTACATGTAGAGAGTTCAGACAAATTTAACAGTGGGCGCCGCATCGGCATTTTTGTTTACAATTTGGGGGACGCTGTTGTCTTTTGGTTCAATGCAAAGATTATAGTTTAACGGAGAGTTTCTAACGGTGTTGTTCAATGAATTTGCTGATAGACATCTATTAAAGCTTTTAAAGATTATTATAGGTATTGTAGTCATTCATGAGATGCATCATGATTAAAATTATTAACTTCACCGATAATTATATCTTTAATTTATAAAATACCTTGGGACCTTTGGTGAGAATATACATCAAAACAAAATAACACAAATAATAGAACAAATAACAAAGAACAAATAATATAGAACAAATAGGCAAATTGCATCCAATGGCAGTGCTCTTACACTGCTGTTTTGTTGGCCTATCAGCTTGTCTTAACGTTGTTGCCAAATGTCGAGAGAAATTACCCTTGTGGGAAAAATCATTCCACGTTCCCAACATGCTGGCGATGGCATGGCGTCGACAGTTTTCAGAGGCTCGGACCTGCGGCAATGGGGCTATTGCACACTTTTGCTATAAGCGATTTAATAGTCGATTATGGCGTAAAAACCTCAAAAAATAACGATGGCGGCACTAAAAACTTCCAAAATCCACTCTTAAACTCAATAAACGCAGTTATTTGCGCGAGCGTAATGGTGGCCGAAGGCACTAACAATGGGAGATTCCTATCTTAATTTCGTCACTCTTTCTATGCTGACAAGGATGATTCACAGAGTAATTAGTCATCAGAGTGATGATCCACATCCGATGAATGGTACCGCAACACCAAGTGACACCGGTGTCAAATGAAAGTAGTCTCTTATTGGTCACTTCTTGATGGAGTTTCAGAATTGTTAGATGGGAATCTCCCATTGTTAGTGCCTTCGGCCACCATTACGCTCCCTCAAATAACTGCATTTATTGAGTTTAGGAGTGGATTTTGAAAGTTTTTAGTGCTGCCACCGTTATTTTTTGAGGTTTTTACGCCATTATCGACTATTAAATCACTTATAGCAAAAGTGTGCAATATCCCCATTCTGGAACTCATAATGTCTTAACACTCTAACTATGTAAAGTGATTCTACTTCGACCATGGCTCAAATAAAAGCTAGCCAGAGTAATCAGACCTGAAATTTTCATGAACGTGAGTTCAAAATATGTGCATAAATTCTTTGGAAAAACAAAATGGATTAAAGATATTTGCATATTTTCTTTGCGAAAACAAATTATTTGCATACTTTCTTTAGGAGAAGAAAATGTATCTAACCCTCTTTTCCTTAGAAATAAAAGTGGTTTTTTTGTGGCTGCTGTGCGATGAGTCTTCAACATTCTGTAATTATCACTCTCGCTATGGGCGCGCGAGTATATATTTTCCTGTCGCCCGCAAAATGGATCGCCACACGGTATATTTTCCGGACACAATATTATGAATAAACAGTCACGATCATGAAAAAAAAAAAGTAGCAAGATAACTTACTAACTTACCAAGGTGCAAAATCATTCATTGTAAACTAAAAAAAGAGATAGCACTATTACCAGAAGCAGAACGATATGTGAACCTAGGTAACAGATGGTACTATTACCAGAATCGGGCTCTTGCAAAATTTTGATACAGGGGATTAATGCGTTGATTCTTGCACAAAAACCTGCAAAATTGACGATGAGTGCACTAAAAAATCACGAAATTCACCCTCAGAATCGGGCCCAATGGCGGAGAAACGCAGGTATCATGGGATATTCCTATATAGGTCAGTTGCACAGTCAACAGAATCTACTTTTGATGCTTGATTCTTATAGATTTTGCTAAGAAAATAACAATGGTTTTTGTTCCATCGAAATCCGTTCAGAAATAAGCGGAAATCCGTTCAGAAATAAGCGAGATATAACAATTTGAAGATGACGGCATTATTGCGTCATTTTGTCTTCAAGTTTGGACCGATCTGCATGTTTGCACTACAGCTACGCAGACCTGTGCAGTGTGCAGTGCCGCCAACCACTTTGCTCACGAAAGCTCGCCGCCATTTGTCATTTGATTGTTTATGTTCGTAGTTGTTGCTGTGTCCGGGGCTGGAGTGTTATCATTGTGTGTTTTATTATTGTTTATCATTTATTCACTGTAAATTGACGGATTTTAAAGTTAAATAGTTTGAAATTTCCTCGGCAATTGTTGTTCTTTTTAAAATGACTTATTCTTGCATCACTGCGCGCTTGGTGGAAAGATACACGGGTGGCGGGCAATTGTGGAAAACGACGGAATGACGCAATAATGTCGTCATTTTCAAATGGCTATATCTCGCTTATTTCTGAACAGATTTCGATGGAACAAAAACCATTGTTATTTTCTCGGCATAATCTTTAAGAATCAAGCATCAAAAGTTGATTCTGTTGACAGTGCAACTGACCTATATCTAAATTGAGACATATCTCTGTGCTTCTGTAAAGAAAGTGACAAATTAGACAGGAATCTCCTATGATACCTGCGTTGAACTGCCATTACGATCTTGCCGTTATAGCAGTTTTGTCCGTTTATTCTTGGATTTTGGACTTTTTTAGAGTGATTTTCCCAATTTCCGCTGGTTTTTACATCGGATTGGACCATTCTATTGCTGACAGCAAAAGTTTGCAATGATCCCCATTATAGCTGGTTTAAACCGTATAATTCTTGAAATTTTGGTGCTTTGATCATATTCTGATAGTAACACCAGAATTCTCTGGTAAAAGTCCTAGACTCTCCAAGGTTCACATATTGTTGTGCTTTTAGCAATATATATTATTAAAATTGAGAAACTTTGTTTTTTCAGTGTAAGGACATAATGGGAGGTTAACACCAAAAAATCGATTTGATTCAATTTTCGTTTTTTATTTTTTTATTTATCCTCACACCATCCTGAGGATTTTCATAAAATATTTATTCACCTTCAAGAGAGGTACAGAAAATGATTTTTCTAATTTTATCTGCATGACTTTCTTATGTTCTCCTGAACAATCTAGTTTTTTTGTCTTTAGGTACACATATCTCGAGAACCTTTCAACATAAAATTCACGTTTTTTTTTTTTTTTTTTTTTTTTTTTTTTTAAATTTCAGATCTACACAGAGAAAAATAATTTGGTAAAATTTGATCACCGAAGTTTTCGGTTAGAGGAACCGAAATATTCGCCCTGAGTACCAGATACTTCATTAGTAATACTGAGTATCAGGTAGGGGCGGAATTTGGGTTATACTTACCGATTTCTTTGGTACTTATGACCAAACATTTTGGTTTATTCAGCCGAAAATTTGGGTGATCGAAATAAGTTGAATCTTCAGTTCTAACAACCGAAGTATTTTTCTCTGTGTACAATGTTAACCATTTTATATTGTTGTAAATATAAGTAGTATATTTAAAAAATTACCATTCAGAAAAAAACATTATATTTTTGAGAAACTTTAAAAAAAATTGGCACCCCTGTAAAATAGTTACATTTTTTTTAAAGGTCAACATTTCTCTTGAAGTACACATCTGTAAAATTTCACATCCCTAACTTTAAAACTGTATAGGAGAAAATGGTACCGAAAAAGAGCAATTAAACGCTTAAGTTGTAATTAACCTCCTCTTAAGATGAGTCAAATAACATGCATGGTGTTTGCTTTAAAATATCAACATTTTAATGTATTTTAAGCAAAAAAATACAAAACAAAATCCTCTCATGTCCAGAAAAATCCACTTTCTTACCTACTGTGTGCCACTCGCAATCTTCCCTTCCGGCGCGCGTGCTCGCTCTTGCTAGTGCAAGCGCGTCCATCTTAGCGCAGTTTTACCGCGGCACGAACAAGCAAATGGACCGCGAATGTATGTTCGTAACTACCCCTAGTTCGTATCCCCTCTCCCCCTTTCCGGCCATACCCGTTACGGACCATAAAGCTGATACCGTATCATGCTCATCCAGAGCTTCTATATGTGCGATGATCTCCGATGCGCGAGCCAGTTATTAAAGCAGTGTATGTAGTAATGACCCGAAGAATGTCAGTAGTGCTCTTCAATTGAAATCTTCAAAGCTGCTAATGTTTCCTTCCGTAGTAACGGGCAAACGCTATGTTATATTGAGCCCTTCATCCCGCGCGAAGCGTCTCAGTAAAAGTTGCTGGATTTTATATTGAGGAGAATTTACTGTTAAAGAGGTGACGTCACTGGAACTTAACCACTGAACCGGCATCTGATTGGTACTTTTTGAAACTCCCGCTCTCTTTGAATTGCAGCCTCATTGTTCGATTTGAAGACACCCACGCTTTTCGCTTACAACAGTCTACGAGTCACTGAGTCACCGTGGGGGTGGAGCTGCAATAAGGGGGGGGGAGTTATCAAAATTACTTTGTTATTTTTTTAAACGTTTTATTTTATTTCATTTTAAGTTATGAAGCATGTCTAAAAACATATTTTTTTTTCAATTAAATTACAATTTTTTGCTAAAAAAATGTCTGTTCCATCGGCGAAACCTGGTGGCGAAAGGCCAGAATGTGACAGTTATAACAAATCGTATTTTACTATGTTCGCAGTTATTCGCACTGAATCTTACGGAGTTGTTTTGCAAACGGTGCGAACTAATGTGACCCATTGTAAGCGATTATCGTCCACATACGCGGAAACTTGTGGCCCTGTGGCTCGGTTATTACCGAAAATGTATTGTTTCAAATTGTTCTCAAAACCAGTGTCAACAAAATGTGCTCGAAAAACCGCAGAAATACATTTTTATTTTTCTTGTTCACAAATTTGACCACCCACAGTCGAAACCTATCCATAATACTCCATGTGAACATTCCGCGAACCAGGAACGGATAAAAAAAGAAGGCTTTAGTCGAGAGTTTTGTTCAGGAGGAGGAAGGGGAAAGGTGGCTGAGACGAGACCCAGACCCCCCCCCCCCCCGCCTACAAATTTGGAAACTTATTGCTTCACACCTACACATCTTATGGAGAGTGAAGACTGAAGAGGCGGAAATAGGAAATGTATCCTCCCCCTCCCCTTCCAACAAAATATTGCCCTCTCCTCCTACTCAACCAAAGATAAAATGAAGCAACCACAGACAATCGACATCGCTCGTAGAACTGTCTCAACTCCCTGCAACAACACTTTTATCAAAGACGGTTGAACGACGGCACAGCAATGCACGGGCGTAATGATAGCGTGTCTGCGAGCAATCCGTCCTATCACCGACCAACCGATTGCAACAATTATCAGTTGCCACCCACCTCTCCTAGGTTTTATCTGTTGATCTATGAAGAGAAGGGGAAACATTGGCCGTACCGTATAGGGAAGATAGTGCGCGCCTTCAATCCGGCGTGCCGCAACGTGGATAACAACTGTATAGCACAAGTAGTATCTCACGTTTTCTTTGTCTGCGTGTACGCTGCCGTCAAACGAGACGTATACTTCCGAGCGAAATTTGTGTTCCTGTTCTGCTTTGTGCCGAGAACAGCGATAGCGACCGGAGTCCCATTAAAAGTTTGGGGGTTCTTTTTTTTCTCTTTCGCGAAGTAGAGAAGGAGAGAGTTAGAGAGTGAGAGAAGGAGAGAAGAAGATAAGAAGAGGAAGAGAGGATGAGAGGAAGAGAGAAAGAGAGAAAGAGAGAAAAAGAGAAAGTGAGAAAGTGAGAAGGAGAGAAAGAGAGAAGGAGTGAAAGAGAGAAGGAGTTGAACAAGCGAGCACTGACTCCATCTCCGTTCTCCACTCGAGAGAACAACTTTCCGTTCCGCTTCGGTGAAGCGTGGAAACCTGCAAATTCTACCCGACAGCTACTAATTATCCCTCGGAGGACTTCATGGGTCACCTATGTTGCCGTTTGTAAGAGGAGATTCGCGAAGGAATAAGGGGGTAAAAATGAAGAAATAAAAGAGAAAGATAATGCATCTTTGAACCATTGCACTCATGGGCGTAGCCAGAAAATTTTTCTGGAGGTGGTCAAGTTCAGAAACCTTCGCTGGGCGACACCACCTCCCTCCTCCCCCAGCTTGGGAGGGGGTCATCCGGAAAATATTGCAAATTTAGCCGCTCTCAGACGTGCTTTCGCAGGGTATTTTAAAGCGTAATTTTATGCTTCTCCGCCACTGAAGAAAAACCAATCAAATTAAAAATATCAACTTACAATATTTTGCTACTTGTATATTCAAATAATAATACATCATAGAATATGAAATAATGCCTTTGTGTTTTCTATTTAGTTATTCGTTTTAAGTTTTTTTTTTTTTGTTTTTTTTTTTTTTAAATGACTTTTTACTTTATTTTTTTTTCAACATCGGATTTTCTGAGGGTGGCCAGCCCCCCCCCCCCCCACCCCGGTTTCATAATACATAGCTACGCCCATGATTGCACTGTGATCTGAGAAAAAAAGTGTCCGAAAATCGGAATATTTAAAAGTCTTTAAAAATCATCGTTTTCGACGTCTCGAGCTTTATTTAAAAAAGAAAAAAAACCCCATGTTTAGGTTTAAGTTACTTGTGAAAACTGTTCTCTGTGACTGACATTGATTTTGGAAATTTATAAATGATAAATTGACGAGACATTTACTTTCTGATTTTCGGTCACTTTTTGACGATCTCTTAGACCATAGTGAATTCGAGGCACTGCACACGGGCCCAAAAAATGTTCGTTATGGACAGTCCCTTATTTTCGACTCGAAGTTAGTTTCGAATCCTTGCTTCTGATTGGTCGAGACTCTCCTTAATGTCAAAGAACCAGTGGCCTAGCGTGCAATTTGGCGCCGCCGTACTGTGTCCATTTAAAACCATGTAAAAGGTCGAGTGCGAAGGTGTTCGCCGAACTCCCAGAAGTTCGATCTTTTTCATGGGTTCAAATGGACACAGTGCAGCGTTGCCAAATTGCTCGCTACGCCACTGCAAAGAACAAGGACCGACAATTTTTGGGTTCTGGGACTGTGGACCGAATTTCAACACGTTCTACAACTTTTCCTCGAAACTACCTCGATTTGAAAAGTGTCATTTGAAATATGTATGGAGTATGAAAAGAGGATGGAGGATCAACCAGTGGCGTTGCGTGCAATTTGGCAACGTTGTCGTCCATTTAAACTCTTATAAAAGGTCGAATTTGAGGGTGTTCACCGAACACCCAATAGTTCGATATTTTTAATGGGTTTAAATAGAGAAAGTACTGCGGTGCCGAATTGCACGCTACGCCACTGGGATCAACTGGAGGAAGATTTAGGGAGATGAGGTAAATGGAGAGTGGGGCTCTTGCAAAAGTTTGCTACAGGGGATTAAGGCGTTGATTCTTGCACAAAAACCTGTAAAAATGACGAAGAGTACACTTAAAAATCACGAACTTCACTCTCAGAATCGGGCTTAATGGCGGAGAGGCGCAGGTATCATGGGGGATTCCTATCTAAATTGAGACGTATCTCTGAGTTTCGTGTAGAGACAGTGACAAATTAGACACGAATCTCCCATGATACCTACGTTGAACCACCATTACGAACTTGCCGTTACAGCAGTTATGTGAGTTAATTACTGAATTTTAGACTTTCTTATTGTGATTTTCGCTGGTTTTATCATCAGATTGGACTATTCATTTGCTCATAGCAAAGGTTTGCAAGAGCCCGATTCCACAGAAACAGGTCTTTTTGCGAACGCCGATAAATTGTCCTAGAAATTGCACCATTAAAAGTTTAAATTTACCAAACGAATGAATAAAAATTTCTTTCAGCAAGTAAAATAACAAAAAAAAAACGTAAGTTTAATGATTCATTGAAATCACACCGTTTTTGTGGAGTACTTCATTTCCTGTTAATACTCAAAAAGCTGTGTGATTTTAACGATCCATTAAATTTACGAGCTGTTATTATGGACGAGGAGCTTGCTGAAAGAAACGACTTTAACAGAAATATTCATTAGTTTGGTCGCTTTAAGCGTTTTTATGATGCAATTACTACGACATTTATCGGCGTCAAAGACTAGTCTCATTACAGAGGGAATACCGATATATGACACAAAAAACTTCCGAAATTCATTCGTTAACGTGATCAAAGCTTTTAAAAAAATGAAACAATTATGAGCTCATGGTGACGCAACGCAGGCTGCACCGTGGGTATAATTACTAGGTATATAATTTGTATTTTGTTCAATGCCGGCAAAGAAGATGACTCATGGAGTAACTAGAGGAGGAGTACTTATCGTTATTTTCGCTCATTTTTACAAAGCTAATCCGACATTCCATTCATATAGAATAAATTGATCTAAATACATGGGAGGTGTTGAGGCATAATAACGAGATTATTACATTCAAATTATCCATAGATAAAGACATTTTAGGAAAACTGTTGCGGAACAGAGTGTTGAGTCATATGATCTTAAGCGATGTGTTGATACACTGAGAACTACTTCCTGTTGCCGTAACCGGGCGTCTTGATAATACGTACTTAACAGGAATTCCTGTTATTTGAACAAGAAATTCCTGTTATTTCAACAGGAATTCCTATTACTACTTAGTCCCCGAAGTCGGGCAGTTTAACCCATATATGCCCAACTTTATTTGAACATGTTGAGTGTTTTTGGTGTTTTTCTCAAAAAACACCATCTTAGAGTTAAAAAAAAATTAAAATTTAAAAATTGTAAAATTTTCTGGTCCGCAGCTAAATTATAGGTGCTCACAACATTGATTTTTAAGTAAAATTGGCCTAAATTTACTGTAATTTGGTCCAAAAAAACCATCATAAGTGGGTCGGTCACGACCCAATGGGCATATATGGGTTAAGAGGAATTCCTGTTGAAATAACAGTAATTACTGTTGAAACAACAGAAATTCCGCTTAAGTAAGTATTAAACGGACGTCCGGTTGAATTAACAGGAAAATTTTTCTCAGTGTAAGGAAGAAGAAGTAATTTGTTTTTGTATGTTTATGAAATAAACCGGAAGTCTTGAAAATAGTGTATAAAGAAGCGGGGCTTTGTTCAAAATGGACGATTCGTTGTAATGATTTCCTCAGTAACGACTAGCGAATGGATTTTGAAAGTTTTTAATAGGCGCATCTTTCTTTTTGCAGAATTTTACATTAAAATCAATGCTCTGCTATTGCTAGAGCCTGAAGCAAATGTACGCAACAGACCCATTGATTCGTCGAAAGTCGGTGTTTATCCGTTCCACTTCTTTTCTTATCCTTTCTTAAGTCTTGGATTTCAGTTTTTTTTTGTTTTTTTTTTTTTTTTTTTTTCATCCGTTGAGCACCCTTAAAGCACGCTATAAAAGTTTCAAAGTTTCGGAACAAAGATCGATGTTCGACGGAATTTCACTCTGAATTTCATGTTTTCGCGTATTTTCTATCCATTATCACTATTTCAAAATGCTCGCGAATTGTTATTTTTCCAGAGCGGAGAGAAAGAAAACTTTACTCTGCTAGGAAACGGATCAATGAAATTTATAAGAGCTCTTCTTTTTTATTTTACCACTTCACCCTTTTTTCAGTGCGCGCGGAATACGAAACTTTTCAATGAGAAATAAATAAATCTGGTTTAATTGAAATTTAACGCCCAACTTTTAATTAGAATCATCCACTCGTTTTGCGCAACGCTTGCTCAGAGCAGCGCTCGCCGGGATTGTGATAGAAAACGAGATTTTAAAATTCAAACTGATGGTTTTAGTTGTCAGAGTTTTTTTTCCGCCTCTCATCGCCTTTCTCTATTAGTTTTCGTCCGCTTCTTCCCTTCTTAAACCCTACACCTTTCCCCCCTCTCTTCCCCCCCTCTTCTTCCCCCCCCCCCTCTCTCTCTCTCTCTCTCTCTCTCTCTCTCTCTCTCTCTCTCTCTCTCTCTCTCTCTCTCTCTCTCTCTCTCTCTCGCTATACCTACAAGTATTTGTCTCGCCATTGCCACATGGAAAATCTCTGTCACTCAGTTTCTTTCTCGCTCGTCTATTTTCGCGCACATGCACTATTTGCCCCGCTGCACTATGGTCTGAGACGCAGATCTAGGTGCTCATAAATCGGATTTTCGGAAGTCGGAAATTGATATTTTTGACCATTGGAACGTATTTTTCAGGTCTTTTTACACTAGAAATGTGGCACAGTAGGTTCCAAAAATGTTTAGAAATGTTTGTTTTATACACGGCCTGAACTTTACTATTTTGAAACTCGAATATTTTTCTTGAAAAACGCGAAAAAATATAAGTTTTTACTTGATCTTGTACGATTTTAAAAATCACAGGAAAAAAATTGAATTGCATTCATTTGATAGAACATAAAAGAGCTTTCAGAATCTTTTTACAAAAACATCTTATCTATTTTCAAACGGGAGTTACAACCTTTTAAAAAGAGGCCCCTCATGTGATGTTAAAAAATAGCTTCATATAATAGGACCGATAAAAAATCGCCGTCAATCGCCATACTTAATACCGCCAAAAATGGTTAATTTAGGTCCTAATGTACCCAAAAAGTCCAACATGACCGGGGAATTCATGGGAATAAGGCCGGAATCGACTTTTTCATGTACAGTATGCTCCAAAATAGCCGAGCTGAGAAACTTGTTTTTTTCTTAGGAGAAATGCTCAATCCGATTTCCTATCTCTAGAACTCGCAAATCGCGGTAAGACAATCATGTTTACTGGTCTTATTAGTTCTTAAAAAGAGCTTTCAGAATATTTTTATGAAAGTATCATAGCTGCTTTTCATAGAAAGTTGTGAATTTTCTAAAAGGGTCCTTCATTTGGCACAGTAAATGTTGAGCCACCTCACATAATAGGACTGATAAAAAATCGCCATCAATCGCCGTACTAAATACCACCAAAAATGGTTAGTTTAGGTCCTTTTGTACCCAAAAAGTCCAACACGACCGGGGAATTCATGGAAATAAGGCCGGAATCGACTTTTTTATGTATAGTACGCTCCAAAAATGCCGAATCAAGAAACTTGATTTTTTAGGAGAAATGCACTATCCGATTTCCTCTTTGTAGAATTCACAAATCGTGGTAAGAGAATCATGTTTACTGGTCTTAACAGTTCTTAAAAAGAACTTTCAGAATCTTTTCATGAAAGTATCATAACTACTTTCAATTCATAGTTATGCATTTTCTAAAAGGGTCCCTCATTTGGCACAGTAAATGTTGAGCCACCTCACATAATAGGACCGATAAAAAAATCGCCATCAATCGCCGTACTAAATACCGCCAAAAATGGTTAGTTTAGGCTCTTGTGTACCCAAAAAGTCCAACATGACCGGGGAATTCATGGGAATAAGGCCGGAATCGACTTTTTTATGTATAGTACGCTCCAAAAATGCCGGACCAAGAAACTTGATTTTTTGGAGAATGCACAATCTGATTTCCTATTTTGTAGAATTCACAAATCGCGGTAAGAAAATCTTGTTTACTTGTCTTACCAGTACTTAAATAAAAGAGCTTTCAGAATCTTTTCATGAAAGTGTCATGACTAATTTTAACAGGGAGTTGTGAATTTTCTAAAAGGGTCCGGGGGTCCCTCAATAAGGGGGGGGTATTAAGATAATAATCGTAGAAATAATAAAACACTCAAATCATTCCAGATGAAAAATAAGGTTGAGATTGAATTCAGTGAACGAAAATGATGCGGGATTCCTGATAATTGGGTGTCATAAAAAATATTAATTGTAGGAAATTCGAAGAAATAAGAATTTTAGGGAAAAGGTAAGGTTAGATATGAACTCAGTGTACCAAAATTATGCGGAAAGCATGTATCATTCAAAGAAATCCGATAAAATTAAGCGCTCAGTATTTATGAGCACCTAGATCTGCGTCTGAGACCATAGTGCGCTGGTGATGTTTATGTTACGCTTGACCAAAATGTAATTGAGGCCATTTTCAGATAAAGGGCTCTTAACCCTCTCAAATCTGAAAATACTTTTTGTTCAGAGACGGATTTTTGGCCGTCATAGCTGATGTCAGCACAATTTTCTCTCATAAAACGATATGCATATGTATCGTATTTATTTTCTTCTCAAGATTCTATGGTATTCAGATGTCAGGTCTGAAACGGCTTAAACAACGGGTACCTTCTTTTTGAGAATATTAGCATTAATGTTGGATGATCAATTTTGTCTGAAAAGCGCACCTACTGTATTATGGGGCCTTTTTCTGTAAATTGCCTCAATTTGGGTTCTTGGTTACTTTTAATTTGTATGTGAGTCTGTTTCAGTTTGTATTTTCTAAAAATTCAAGGCTGAAGAAAGAATAATTTTGAACCGCAGTCCATGAGCGCCGGTAAATGGGGCAGCCTCTCTCTCCCCCAACTGTTGAAATATGCCGATTTTCCAATTTTTCTCAACAAAATAATCTGAAAATTAGCGAAATATTTTGAAAATTGCACACCCTTGGAATTAGATCTTGAGGCGCCCCATCCCCCCTCCCCCTCCCCCCTCCCCCTCCGAGAAATTTCCTGTCGGCACCCATCACTGTCATTAATCATTTTTAGGAAGCTATAGGTATATTTTAACCGATTCTTTAAAATGATCCGTTGCTGGCAATTTTACTGGAATTAATGTGATTAGAGGAAATTTTCATTCGTTTGGTAGCCTTGATTGTTTTTCAATGGTGCAATTGGTATGAACTTTTTCGGCTTCAGTAAAGTCACGCCTGTTATCGTGGAATATCGCGGAGGAGAAAAACAAAGTTGAATTTCAGATCATTCGCTCATTAATTCATTCCTTTAGCTATATTCTATCGTTCAAAGTTTAACCCATTTTTGTTCTATCGTAAGCAGTTTACAGTTTTTGGCGCCAGTGAAAAGTCCTGTTATCATTGAACACCCCTAAGGAGAGAAATAAAATTTTATTAAAGATTATTTGCTGGCCAATTCATTCCATCAGCTATATCTTGTTTCGTTCGAAGTTTTAACCATTTTGTTTCCACTGTACGAAGTTGACAGTTTAACAGAGGACGCGCCGCGTGGGTTGACAGAATCATTTTAACGAGATAATTTCAATGATCGGATTTCCCTGTAAACATAGCGTGCTTCTTACTTACCTTAACTCGTCTTACCGTAAAGACTTATCTCTCGACTTCTTTATTCTTATTCTCATGAAAAGAAGTAGCGCTCCTTTCCAGGCCATCCTTTATAAGTGAAAAGTTCATTTTTTTTTTCTCTCTGTACTGACTCAAGTTGGGAAAAGTTGAGTCGGCAAGTGCCACTATTGCCATTTATCACAGAAATTATCCGAATTAACCATGTAGCTCAATTCATAATTCGGATAATTTACGGAATTATTGGCAGCACTGTCATGTACATAATATCAGAGTGATCTATAAGAAGGGGGATTATGATGTTATATTCTACTTTATGGAGCGAGTCCATATTTATATGCAAAGTTTGCTACTAGATCACATAAATTAATAGAGATTGACTAGGAATAAAAGAACATTTTTTCTAAAACGAGCTTGTTTCGCCCTTATAGATCATCTCATTTGGGGACGGATATACTTTTTCCTTTTCTTGGTCACAAAAAAGCAAATGCAAGGACGTTGTTCGTTCAAATCGTAAAGGGGCTCAGTTCAGAAACTTTACTTAATCTAAAAGTTCAAGATTTCTCAAGATTTGCCCAATTACGACGAGCATCGACTGTGAATTGAAATTTTTCACACTTGACTCGACGCGACTTGAGTATTTCTCAAGTCAAGTCCAGTCATGTGGAGCTAAGTAAACTATCCGAATTTCATCGAAACTGCCTAATAATATGACATGAAACCTCTGAAACAATGATTAAAGACGCGTTATAATCTGATGTAGTAATTGAATAGTAATTGTGGAATTAATAAAATTTATTCAAAATTTACGTCATCACTCAACATGTTCGTTGTTGTAGACCCACCTCAAAAATTTTCCGTGCACCTCCAGAACTGATTCTGAGAAATTGCCAATGCAGAATAGTGATGCGCACTGGGAATATTTTCAGCAGGTTTTCAGGAACATTCCCGATCTTCCCCCTTTAATACGGCCGTTTTAGAAAATTTTGATCTGAATCCCTATAATTTTAGCCGATGGATTTATGGCAAAATAATTACTGTACATTTTTCGAAGGGGTTTTTTTTAAAAATAAACAGCGAGCGTGGTGCACTTCCGCGGAATGGAAAGTGTTTGTTACAGAGATTCATCGCTTTAAGTTCAAGTGATATGCACTCTCACAAAGCGCCTTCCTTTATTCGCTGAAGAGTGACGAACGTAACTATTACTACATTCCGTTAGCTCTTGTTGCATTCACGCGAATTGAAGGCTCTCCACCAACGCATTCAATCGTTCCCTGTTTTAAGCGGACTAACTTGACTCGCTCTTCATGAATTTGGAGTTGATTAAACGAATATTCAGAGTGTTATTAAACTGATATAAAAATCAAATTTCATTGAATTGATGATTCATAATTTAATTTTCATTGATTACTGGGCTGAAAGCTTTTGCTGACTTAAAAATTGTACCGAGGGCGACTCTAATGTTTAACTATGAAAGGAAAAACATTTTGATTCGATGGAATCGATTTTCTATTTTCATCTTAGCGGGTAATTTGAATCAATATTATAACAAGTTAAAAATAATTTGTGTGATACGCAAAACATCGAATCATCAGAGCTTCAGATGAAAATCAGAGGGTAGCTCTTTTAGTACACTACTTATCGTATCAATGGGGCTCTTGCAAACTTTTGCTACAGGGGATTGAAGAGTTGATTTTTACAAATAGAACCCTGTAAAAAAAACGGTATGAGTTCACTAGAAAATCTCAAACTTCACGCTCAGAATCTCAATGGCTTAATATGGCAGAGCTACGCAGGTAACATGATTCTTATCTAATGTGAGACATATCTCTGTGTTTCCGGAGAGAAAGTGACAAGTTATACAGGAATCTCCTATGATACCATCTCTGCCATTAAGACTGCCCGTGACAGCTGTTTTCTGAGTTTATTACTGAATTTTAGACTTTTCATTGCGATTTTAGTGATTTTCGCTGGTTTTACTATCCACCTGCTCATGGTAAAAGTTTGCAAAAGTCCCATTGTCGTAAGGGGACCTCTCGTTCCAAACAAACTCTGGTTCAATGCAATTTATTTTCCCTCTAAGTGCATTTTTTAAACGGACATTTTGGCAACTAAAGTCTAGCAGAGCCTAAACTCCGTCAGGGGCGTGCCGTGGTTTCCAGAGGGGGGGGGGGCAAAAATGCAATCTTGCCACCCTCAGCGAACAAAATTACATATATTTTTTTTTTTTTTTTGGTTGTTCACCCTGATTTTGCCGCCCCCGGAGAGTGCCGCCCGGGGTAAGGGTACCCACATGCCCCCCTTCCCCTCGGCACGCCCCTGAACTCCGTTGACCAATCACAGGCTGAATACCCTCTTGTCGTAACTCTTTACATACAGGGACTCTAAGTCGGGATTACATACATGCATTTTATTCCTCCGCCTCCATTGACATTTTCGTTTGTTTTGTTTGTTTCAGTTTTCATTGGATATCGTGTGGAGCGTAGCCGAGAGGCTGGCCTGAGATGGATTGGCGGAAGCGGGTCCGGACTTGGAGGTGTAGTCCGCGTTCAACGTTGTCATCACCGCACTACTCATCGTCATCAACAGCGCCAGTGTCGCCATCCTCGTCATCCTTCTCGTTGTCGTTTCCGTTTCCGGTCTCGCGTCCCCACCCCCACCCCCAACGTTTCCACCACCACCGCCGCTCCGACGCTCCTCTAGCCGTTCGACGCTTCCCTGGTCGACGCCGCTTGGTCGACGGTGTCGTCGTCGCCGCCGTCGGGTTGCCGTCGTCGACGTCATCGACGTCATCAACGTCAGTGTCATTGCCAGTGTCATTGTCAGTGTCATTATCATTGTCATCGTCAAGGTGCTCATCATCTGTTGAAACTCACGAGTGCGACTCCACCACCACTCGTTCCCACCCCGCAGCCATCCCCATACCCCACGCTCCGCCCCGCGACGCGATAACCCCCAAGTGCCTCTTCCACCTCGTCTGATAGCCTCTTTAACTCCCGTTTCCGCTTTTTCTCTTCTTCTTCTTCTTCTTCTTCGACTACTACTACTCTTTCATCTTTTTTTCTTTTTCTTTTGTTTTCTTTTTTTCTGTCCACCCTTCTGTCAATCGACGGCTAGCCCAACATGTCTCTTCTCAGCGTGACAGGTGAGTTTGTATTTACGTTTTTAAAATTATCGTCATTAAGAAAAAAATTTCTGTTCAAATCGCGTAATTTGGCAACGCTGTATTTTGCCCCATTTAAACCACTGTAAAATATCAATTTGAGAGAGTTTGGAGGTACCTCCAACAGTTTTCATGCATTTAAATGGATGAAATTCAGCGTTGCCAGACTGCACCCGACGCCACACTGTTTTGTTAATGCGACCGGAATTCCATTTTAAGAAAGTATTAAACAGAATTCTTGTTGAAACAAACAGACATCCGATGACTGTAACCAGAGTTTCAGTTGACGTTACTGGAATTTCGGTGAGGAAATTATGTATCAGAATTCATGTTACGGCAACAAGTTTGCTAAAATCTTACTTAAAATTCTTGAAGAACATTTCTTAAAACATTTTTATTTAAATACTAGTATTTATAAAGGTTTAAAAAAAAACTAGATTTTTTACAAAAGATTGCGGAAACATTTTAAAAATATTTGCATAACTGGTCTTTGATTAGTGTTTTTTGTTTTTTTTTTTTTTGTTAAAAAGTTTGTAAGATTACCTTAGACTTTGAGTCACTCCACCCAGATACAAGGCAAGACTAGGACAAAATTTTAAACATTTGTGCAATTTTGTCAAAATTTTGCACACATTGCCAAATACTAAAAATACCCGAAAGAAGTTTCTTAAGAAAACTTTTTTTTTTTTTTTTTTTTTTTTTTTTTTTTTTTTTTTTTTTTTTTTTTAAGGTTTAAAACTAGGTTTTTTTTTTAGAAAATATTTCAGAAACATTTTAAAAATATTAGTTAAAATGGTTTCTGATCATATTTTTCAAATTAAAGGTTTAAAATGTATGTCTTAAATATTTTGAAAATATTGTTTCTGCAAACAATAAAATTGTCATGAGCATTAACAAATTTCAAAAATATTTTTGGAACATTTTGGAAATAAAAGATTTTCCGAAAGACTCTGGGCCGGATTTCAAATACATTGTTTGCTTCAACGATTCCTTTCGTACGTGGGTTAGCATTCAAAGTATCGTTTGACTGTTCTTCAGTTGCCACATATGCGCTTAATTGGAAAAGCATTTCACACTTCCATTTCAATTTAACGCAACTCGCTGTAATCGAAACAAGCTACCTTCGTCACCTGACTTCTGTATCATGGCCGATCAGATATAAGCTATTCAAATGATTAGAGAGGGAGCTTTTAATGGGCTGGTTGTCATAAATCATGAAAAAAGTAAAAAGGAAATCTGAATGTGGAATGAGAACCCAGCTTGAAAAGTTACAAACATCGGCTCAGGGATTTAAATCACTTATCGCAATAAATTACAGTTATGGACATAAAAGTGTAGGGGGACGTAGTTTTACACAGGTTATGGCAGGTCGCCTGCGGTTTTTCAAACGAGCTTTAACAACAGAGGAAAGACGTAATGGTGCAAGTCCTGTCACAAAGTGAAGCAGCATGGATGGTTTATTTATCTCTTATTTTGTAATCGAAAATTTGCAACCAAATTCAATTGAAACTGGTTTAGCATGAAAGTGCCATTGTTTTAGAGTGGTTATCTGGACACAGAGTTTTATCACAACTATCCAGATGAGAAAGTTTTGCTTGTTTCTGTGACGTGTCAGGTGTCTTCGCGCGAATCCTTCCAAAAAGAAATGATAGTATCAATTTCTGTATCTATAGACAGCCACTGCAAAAAACTATATTGGTATGTCTCTGTAATGTTAAACATGGTGCACTTTATGTTCCTATATCTCAGGATCTATTGAAGCGATTTTCAAAAACTTGGTCTCATCGAGAAGGTCTTACTCTCGTACACAAAGAAACATGGGTTTTTTTTTTCAAAATTTTGAAAATTGAACGTATGATAATTGTTTTGAAAATTTGTCAATAAAGACGGTAAAATTTTGGACTTTAAAGCCTTAAACTTTGGATAGGTTTAAAATTTTGAAAAAAAACCATGTCAGTTTGTGTAGAAGAGTAAGACCTTTCAAATGAGACCAAGTTTTTGAAAATCGCTTGAATAGATCCTGAGAAAAAGGAACATGAATGCAAAAAATCAAAACTTGCTGAAAATGACCGTCAGGATGTGTACAATAATTTAGTAGAAAAGAAAAAAAGAAGAAAAAAAGTGTCAAAAATCCCTATCCTACTCCCCTTAAAAAACAAACAGAGCCCGTCCACAGTTATTTTGAATTTTTTTAAAAAAATAAAAATAAAAAAATAAAAAATAATTGAATAATTGAATTAATCAAAGGGAGAACAGAAGGAGTCCTCTAATAAGATTATTCAGGAAAGACAAAAACGAAAAATGTCGTTTGAAGGAATGAAGTAATTGTTGCCAAGTTTGGCGGAAAATTCGAAAAATGTGCACGAAGCCAAATGGGGAAAGGCGCACGGAGGACTTTGCGGGGAGAAGGGTTAATGAAACACGACAAGTGTGTTTTTTCCGTAAAATCATCATATAAATGAATTAGAGGTTTTTAACAAAGAACACTCCTGCTGTTTTATGTGCCTTTCTCCCATCAAAGTCCTCAATACGCCTTTACCCATTTAACTTCACGTAAATTTTTCAAATTTCCCGCCCAATTTAGCAACGAAGATAAGTCCTCAATTATACTCAAAACAGTAACTAAGTCCTTAATTATACTCAAAACGGCAGCTCTAGCCGAAAGGTAAGGGGAACTTAAGTATCGGTCTGAAACAACGACGGAGACTAAAAAAGGAAAGAAGAAAATAGTGGATTAAGAAAGGGTGGATTTTAAATATGAGCCGAGAAGAAGTAAATCGAAAGAAAGAATACATTTTTATACGATATACATTAATCAGATTAGATTGAAAGTATAATATTTAAATAAAATAGGAATGAAATGGAGGACGATAGAAAGTACATCATAATCAAATCGTAAATTAGGATATTTGAAGGAGCCCTTGAGTATCCGCGTGACGAGTAATTACTGGGTTAGTATACGAGTCCCGGCTCAGTCCCTCGACAGGAAGGAAAAATTAGAATTCTGCTCATTAAAGTTTATGGGTTCGTTAAAAATAATATTCAATTAGAACGATAAAATAAATTTAAATTATGTGTTTTTCGCGTTGATGTGAGACGCCGGCCGTCGCACAGTGGAGAGAGTCAATGGACGCACATGGCGTGGCGTGCGGCGATTTCAAATGCCTATATCTTTGTTAATACGCAATTTAAAAGTTTGAAAAGGGTTTCATTGGTTTTATCATAAAATTTCTTACGTGAATCACCCTAAATAGTTTGTTTTTTGACGGTGAAAATATTCAAATTTTCATTTTTAGTAATATATTCCATGTCCGTTCCCTCCCATTAAATCGCTCCACTGTGCGGTCTGGAAACGTTGCAGTGTGTCCATTAAAACGCACTAAAAGGATCGAAATATTGAGCGTGCGGCGAACACCCTCGAATTCGACCTATAACATAGGTTTAAATGGATAGAATGCATGGTGGATCGCGTGACTTCTGCAAAAGCATCGATTTCTCGGTGATTCATTAGAACCCCAGCTTTTTAGAAAACCAGCCCGTGACTGCATGCCATCCGGGAGCCTCTGGTTCCAAACAAACTTCTGGTCAATCTAAGTATCCCATGGGTGATAAGAACAATAGACCCGTTTAGTGATGACGTCACAATCAAAATCGAATCCAAACAAATGATCTCTAACACCGTACTCTTTGTGAATAAAGGGAAGGTATATAACTGTTCGTACTCGGGGGAGTTGGAATTGCCTATCTCACGAATTGAAGGCGCCCTACGAGACCTTATTCATTGTTGTGTTTTCATCTATAATTGTGTTTATCCGAAATGAAGACTGAATCAATGTGAAATAGATCTAGAAGAGAAAAAAGAGTAAACTCGGGCTTGGTTAATAAAGGGTTAAGTATCTTTTCACTCCAACATAATCCCTGAAAGATCGCAAGTGAATTTACAATCACAGTTATACCGGAAGATGTTCTGGGTTTTTTCCTTGTGTTAATCACGGTTTCTCATTGGCGTAACACCGTCATGCCATGACACTCAATCACCCTAACCTCTCTTCGTATCGGAGCTTGTTCGAGGTATGTCACGTGGTGTGATTGTACCAAAGACATTATAGAAGAAGGCAGGCCGCTAGTGGTGAGATTTGAAGCCGGTAACTGTCAAGGCTGGGCCTCCCCGCTCGGGGGTATGAACCAAATTAACAATGCGGCTTATGAAGCCGAGACATAAAACGGTTTCAAAAGAATGCTAATTACTTTTAGTTTTCAAAAGTACTCAGATATGATATTCAGCTTAAGTCAAAGTTGAAATTGACGAACTTAAACGAAAGTTTCGGTCAATTTATCCGCTAGATATTTACGATGGAAAGTACGGAATAGAGGCTATGGGTGCTAAAGTGAACAATGACCGACCGATCGTTAACTTCGATTTTTAAAGAACTGACGCCTTAAATTGATCCAATTTTTTGGTTTGAATGTATATTATGCTATACTGTACAACATACATATGTGAGCCTCGACACTTCTATTCGAAAAAATAACTGACTGAAATAAGTTTAAAGAGCGAGGCTTCTTAAGATGCTAATGTTAAATTGGTTCATACTCCCGCGCGAGGAAGTGCCCTCAGCCCTACTCATCAATTCCGCCATGACCGGCTTCACTTTTCCCCCGTGCAAAGAGATAGCAGAGGCCAGTCTTCTTATATGTCTTTGGATGGTGCCGGTGAGCCTATATCCTATAGAATTCTGTGCCCATAAGAAACTGCGAAAGGGACAAGGACAAAACATAGGACTTTCTCTGATTTAACTATGATTATAAATAAATGCTTGTTGTTTCGAAAATGTTGTTGCAACGTGATTGTATATTAAGGTACGTAGAATCCAATGGTGTAAAATCTGAGAACGTTTTTATTTTTACTAGCACAAATTGGCATTTGAAAATGTGAATCCTGTTTCTTATGGGAAAACCGACGAAAGCGAGTGAGATGGAGAATTTGTTTGGATACTATTATTTTCTTGACGTCATACTAAACAGGTCCATTTTGAACGTTCATTCCGGCTGCTGAACCGAAGACCTAATTCACACTGTTGAAGATTGTGGAGGCAAAAAAAGAGGAAATTTCAGTTTGCTCAATCCGACAGCACTGAGCTCACGTGATGACGGGTTCGTGTTGACGAACTGTTTTGTTCCCAATTAACTCCGTTTTATAATTGTTTAAACGTAAAAGACCCGAAGCTCTTGCGCTTGCCTTTGAACTGTATATCAAGTTCCATTGGAAAGAAAAAAAGTGAGAAAAAAAAGTGACGTGAAAAAGTGTTAAATGGAACTACTATGTTGGCGAGAAAATACTTTTATTCCGCTCGTATTTCATTTTTCTCGCCCGGGACTTGATATTATTATTTTTTTTTATTTTGCTCACACACTAAATGGATTTGACGTGATTCGCCTCTCTCTCTGTCTCCCCCCTCTCTCTCTTCCTCTCTGTCTTTCTCCCTCGACTTCTTCAGTTTCATTTCTAGTCTACTCATAAATTGCTAGTTAACAAAAAAAAAAAAAAAAAAAAAAAAATTAATAACGCGAAGGAAACTTGATTGCCTTCCTCACCCTCAGGTCTGGTTTCTTTCGTGCCTGCTATTTTCCCCATTTCACGCCTTTTTTATTTTGAGAGCAAAACATGCTTTGTTTTCAGAATTTGGGAGGTAAAAAGCCGACGTAGTTTAAGCCTTGCAGAATTAACAAAAAAAAAAAAAAAAAAAAAAAAAAAAAAAAAAAAAAAAAAAAAAACCCTCATGCCGTTTTTTTGAATGCGAAATTTAAAATGAATCTTTTGCATACTTTGGCTACAGCAATAAGGTCGAATAAATTCCATTGGATTTCAACCCCCCCCTTCCCTCCCAACGATTAATTTACGAAAAACCTTCAAAAGTCGAGCATATTGTCACGAGAATAACCCTTTTGGTACCAAGTTAGTCAATCAAATCTTTTCTCGCTAATTCGAATCGAATGGGTATACGTATGTATACATATATTCTCTCTACAGGGTACCTTTATTTGCCGCAGAGACAAATAGAAATGGTGCACTACGATTAAATATAACGGGTGACCTGAAAAAAAAGGAAGCTATAAAAGAGGTCCTCTCTCAGAAGTAGGAATGATTACCACACGAGAAATGGCGAAGGAGCTTCTCCTCTTTACTATACGATTCAGTGGCGTAGCGTGCGATTCGGCAACGTTGCAGTTCGACCATTTGAATCCATGAAAAATATCGAATTATTGGGTGTTCGGTGAACACCGTTTTAGTCGACCTTTTACATGAATTTAGATGAACATAATACCACGTTCACGTTGCCAAATTGCACGCTACACCACTGATACGATTTCAACGCAAGCCTCAAGATCTAAGTTCTTCATTACCACCTCATTTTCATGTATTTTTACTTTCAAGTCAGCTTTATGGCAGGTTTGCGTAGAAATTTTCCCTGAAATTGTAAGCCCCTTCAATTTCTTGATCTGCAACCGTCCCAACTCTTGAGTTGCGGACTGTTTTATAGTCATCCTGTATGGAGCAGATTGGAGGAACACCAAAATCTTGCGAATTCAACTAAACAACATTCAACAGATCAACACCCCTCTAATTTTCCCCGGTGTTAAATGGTGACATTCGGTAAACACAGAGAGGAATAAGGCGAATTTTAGCGATCGAATATCATAAACAATACCAACCTAACTACATATTCGAGGAAACTCAATTGTGTTTTTAGAGGTATTTTCGGGGCATAGATGGCATCAATTCGATTTCGAATTCACCTCCAGACTTGAATGCAAAATCGAATTGATGCCATCGATGACTGAAAACACCGGAAAAGTTCGAAAAACACGATCAAGTTTTGTGTCATCCACTGGTGTCATGCGTAGGTTGGCAATGTTGTTGTCGAATATATTCGTCGCGAAAATTCGCCTATAGGGTGGAGGTAAAGATGAGGGTGCTCACCATTCAACAACAGGCGAAATCAGATGGGTGTTGATGCGACCAAAGACATTATATCATATGTACAGAGTGCATCGTACACCGTAACATTGAGCTATAGGATAGGCAAACTTGGCTCACACTACAGGTTCATCTACTGATGAAAAAACGAACTTGATCTAATCCGAAATTAATACTTTACAAAAAGCGGGATTTAAGATTGATGATAAATGACCATTATTTTGACAAACGTATAGTATTCGATACAAAAAAAAAAAAAAAAAAAAAAAAAAAAAAACCTCCAAATAACTTACAGAATTGGAAATATTGTACATGCAACCTTTATTAACTCTCAAGATGACGTCGATTTGTTTGTCACTAGTTTTACCAAAGATTACCAAGTTAAGTTTTGATGCAATTGTTGAGGGAGTCGATGACGGTTGAGCATTTTTGGTGACCAAGCGACTAGAAATTTTGCAAAAATTAATTCACCCCATTTGAACGTGTGAGAAAGAATCGATTCTTGAGGGGACCGCAGCCTTTTTACTAATCGATCGTTTCATACTTCTTAAAATGGAAATGATACACAGTTGCCAGATTGCTGTATATCCGCCTTTGTTCAAGCTAAAAGTGCTTATAAAAAACATCAGGCATGCTCTTTGATACAAATAAACATAGGGAGCGCATTAAGACGTCTAATTAAGAGTGCATGCGATGAATTACAAGAGAGTCCTTCACCGAAGTCCATGGAGTGAAATCAAACGTTGATCTTATTTCCACCGAAATCAATGTTGCAATTACTTAGTTGAGTTTATTTGCCGTTCTGATAACAAGATGACTTACGTCAGAGTCTCTTCTCTCAAATTAAATTAGTAACTTCTCGAGGTCGGCTAAAAGAATCAACAAGAGAAAACAGGGATCTCCTCGTTCGACGAATTTCCACGTAGAAGTTTGAGAAAGAGGGATACAAACAAATACCTTATGAACTTAGGGTAACGGGCACAGTATAATACAGTATAGCAAAATTCAACAGGAGCGCTTTGGCAGCAATCGTTTTTCATAGTGTTTCAATGCGTGTTTCATCAAATGGAAAATTTGAGTTCTAACCGTTTAAGTCATTACTAATTATAACGAAGGGTAGATGACTTAAATTTTGAACAACCTAAGCTAAACTAAACACCATTAGCAAGTATGAGTGCACCCAGAATTTCAGTATGGGGGAAGGGGAAGTTGTCATTTCGTATATGAGGGACCCAAGTCGTCATTTCGTAAGAGGGAGGTCCAAGTTCTCACTTCGTACGAGGGGGGTCCAGGGGCATATCCTTCACCTAAAGGGAGGTCCTCTCCTGGAAAATTTTGAAAAGTAAGCTCTACTTAGACGCAAAATTAGGCTATCATTTTAAGGGTTTTACTAATCTCATACTTAGCAATCATGGCTTTTTGAACGAAAGGATTGATCATTTGATATCTACGATGCAGAAAACGTCATCGGCTTTCGGTCAGTGCGAAACTATGCTTCGTTTGAAGTGATAAAGGAGAAGAAGAAGAAGAAGAAGAAGAATAAAAAAAGGAACAAACCTCAAATAAACAAATCCCCGTAAATATGTTTCGCCGTTTTTTTCTAAGTTCGCAACGTTCATTGTTTCATGTGAAATATTCTCTTTAATTTTTTTCCATGTACGTTAAAAGCGATTTCACCCACTGTTTAGTTAATATTAAGGTTTACCTTTATCTTTGAACTATATCACTAACTTCATTTTCTGATTGTTTCAGTGAAACGAGCGTGTATCGTGGGAGTCGATGGTAAGTAACTTTTCCTCCTAGCTTAATTATCATAATCAATCAGTATTTTTTAATTTTATTTATGCCAACGAAGTACACCAATAGAGCAGTGGCGGCTCGTGCTATTTGGCAACAATGTCTTCGCTCCATTTGAATCTATGTTTAACTATAGCAATAAGCGCTGCTTCACCTTAAAATCGATTGTTGTACATACAATCAAATAGAAGGATTACATTGTTGCCAAATTGCACGAGCCGTCCCTGCAATAGAGAGGCTGATACTTGTTTTAAGTCCTATACCAAAGTGAGGCAACATGGACTATCTGATTTTGGTTTGTTTGCCTCATTTCTTTGCAACCTAAACTTTATTGTTCATGTTTATCGGATTGAATATACCCAGTTGAACTTTCGTGTCGGTTATCGAAATTTTGCCAATTTTTGACAGTTTTTTTCAAAGAGTAATATTTCTTGAAAAAGGTTCAGATTGACTAGACTTTAATTGCAGTTCTAGGAGTAAATGCAAACAAATTGGATCTCCATGGTCATTTTTCCGATTATAAAACTTTGCTGAAAGTCGACTAAAGTTAAGAAAAGCCAGCTTTTAGTTTATAAAAATGTGGGAGACCCTAAGAAATTCTGAAACAATTATTAAACGTACGGCTTTTACTTCCCTATTAACACCTAAGTTTACGGCCATCTTGACATTGGGCCCTAAGAGCTCCTTGAACGCCTAAAATGTCGCAGCTAGAGTCCCTATGTATGAAAGAGTCTCACCATACGAGGTTCCATCTCTGATTGCATGGCTGCTGAAATGTGAAGAAGAAGAAGGGGTCTATGAAGCCTGGAGGCGCGCCTCTTGTTTACATCTTCATGGAACCACCTTCACTGCTGCCCAGCTTTGAGGAAACTTTCGGCATTTTTAGCTTTCACTGATGAAATTTGAATTGGAAATTGATGAAAATGTGTTCAGAACAGAATAAAATTCACGCATTACTTTTAAAACAGGAAGTGAAGCCAACGGATATTGGATGTTAGGTTGACCTAACAAAGATTACTTACTCACGAATACATGTATAAGTAATCTTTGGCGGGAAGATCGTTGGATAAAAATGTAAACAAGAGGTGCGCCTCCAGGCTCCTCAGACACCTTCTTCTTCTTTTTTTCTGTTCACGTGTCTTGACTCTTTCATATATAGGGACTCTAGTCGCAGCCAATCAGCGTAGGACTCACAGACCGCCATACTCTCTCTTACATAGGTACTTTGATTGTTATAAAAAAAAAAATGAGTTTAGATGCTTGTTTTGGAATGGAATGACCCACAGAAAACGAATATGTACGAGAATGATAACTAAACCATGGGGTTAAACGGAGCCGTCAATCAATAATAAGTTTGAGAAAGTTATTTTGTTTGAGACCAGCGATGGAGCTCTTGCAAATGTTTTTGTTCATCCTATGTTGTAAAATTCTTAACAAATATAAGGACGAGACCAAATGCTCCTATCGAGTATGAGCACTTGGAAAGTGTATCAAATAAGTATAACAGAGGCGTCGCTGGGGATCAAAAAGTGGGTGGACTTAAAATTGATTTCTTTATTCTTTTTCCTCCCATTTTGTTAAAAAAAAACTTGAACATGAACTTTTAACTGACGGAAGGCGGTGGTTAATATACGTAAGTCCGCCAAGCTGCTCCAAAAAAATCCCACGCAACCCAAATAAGTGGGTGGGCTTAAGCTCACCGAATTTAAGCTTTTACATTTTTATGCAGCTAAATGCCACTGATATATATTATATAGAAAACATGAAACACGTTGTTAGCAGGATAGTTGTAGTCGTTTACTTAACCTCTTCAGAGTCTCTCTAAAACTCTGCCGGACTAATGTCGTCGGTTACCTATGAAATATTTTTATATCAGTTTTCTCCGTATTTTCTTGAAAGGAAATGCTCTAGTTTTCAATAGGTAAAACTATACTTTACCAGCAAGTAACTCGCTTGAAACTAGAACATGAACACTGGAAATTAGAATAGCAGACCAACGTTAATTAAATCCGCTTTTGATAAGATTTTTGGAAAGTTCACCGGATTCGTTTTTGGAACAATCACTTTAACCTCACGCAAGCCGGCAAAGGCCGGAAGAGAACTATTAGGAGCTCAAGTCAGAGCACAAAATAAAACGCCTTCAAATAACCTGACATGCAACCTTATAATAACTTCCTCCACTGGCGCAACCAGGATATCTTCCATCTCTCTCATTTCCCATTTGAATGTAAAAGTAGGAAAAGGACAGAAAGAGGAGGTTTTATCCCGTTGTCCACCCTTGTCTAACATACGTTTTTTAATGGAGAAAAGAGAGAGATGAAGAAACTCTCGGTGCGCTCCTGACTTCCTCCCATTCCTCCAGATGGTATGTAGCTGTGCTTCGTCTAAGATTAGCCGCAGTTAATCATGCGAAAGAAACGCCTTCAATTCCAACCCTCGGTTCAACACACTATGAATTTCAGTCAGACATATTTTCCGAAATAGTTTCTTGAGAACAAGACCTAAAATGTTGATTACTTTTATCTCTCCCTATAGCTATAAAATATCGGTCAGAGGGAAAGCACTGAAAAAGTCGCCCAAAATCTCGCCTATTTCACAACAACAATAACATTTGGATGATTCCAACCTCCAAACGCATCCGTTTAATCTGTAATATCTAGTTGATTTCGGCAGTTTTAGTCGAGGAACCAGGCATCATTAAGCATTTTTGAGGACGTAGAATTCATAATTGCAAAAAGGTCGCATTACTTGTTTGATTTAATAGCCTAAATTTCCGTTCAAAAATTCGCTAATGGGGGGAAAAAATGCATTGAGACAGATGAGTCAGAGTTTGTTTGGAACCAGGGGCTCTTGGATGGCAATCGATACGGTAGATCGCTCTACTAAAACAGTATATTTGACATTAATTGACCGGTAGCGCTCTAGTGGCAGAAATCGGCACCGAACGCTGAAGAATCACCTTAAGTGGATTAAATGTAAAATTGTCAGAAAAACTTTAGCAAAGGAATCTACTTTTTATTATTCTCAATTCTGATTCAGGCAACAAATAGACTGTTTTAGTAGAGCGATATGTCGTATCAATTGCCGTCTTAGGGCCGCTGGTTCCAAACATGACTCGTCTGTCTCAATGCACCCCCCCCCCCCACCATTAGCGCATTTTTGACCGGAAATTTAGGCTTTAAATCAAACAAGTAATGCGACCTTTTTGCGATTATGAATTCTACGTCCTCGAAAATGGTTAGTAATGCCTGGTTTCCTCGACTAAAACTGCCGAAATCAAAAAGATATTACAGATTAAACGATGCATTTGGAGGTTGAAATCACCCAAATGTTATTGTTGTTGTTGTGGAATTGGCGGGATTTCGGGCGACTCTAATCTACAAATTCAACGTTTAATCTGTAATATTTGTATCTTATTAATTTTGGCAGTTTTAGTCAAGGAACCAGGTATAATTAAGCATTTTTGAGGACGCAGAATTCGTAATCGTAAAAAAGTCGCATTAAATTCTTGATTTAAAAATCAACTTTCCGTTCAAAAATTCGCTTATGGGGAAATTACATTGAACTAGAGTTCTTTCGGAACCAGAGCCCCTCGAACGGCAATCGATACGATGTATCGTTCTACCTAACCAGTCTATTGAACTCGAGCCCAACACGAATTCTAGAATCCTCATTAAGAGTATCGTTTGATGTATCGATAATCGAACATCCATCTAATCAAGTCTCGTCTTGTCGGCGATGGGGTGAGCGGTAGACCAGACTCGGTGACTTTATATTTAAAAGGATTAAACATAATTCGACAGACAAGTTGAGCTTTATTGGAAAATTAACTGCGGCCGCAACACTTCCGTGAGACAGCCAGACAGTAGAAATTGCACGAGGAACTGAGCTGGGTAGAGTGATGAGGGGTGAAGAGGGGAGGTATAAAGCGGGTTAAATAGTGTAAATCTTTAAGACGCGATATAAACGCCACCCAAACCCAACCCGACTCGGGCAGTGACAAATCGGCAATTGAACCCTCTGCGAGACGGGACTGGCGGTGCTGCCGCTTGGACGATTGAATATAATCACCAGGGCTGCCGTTTTGCGTATAATCAATGCTATTTTTCTATTCACCGATGATTCCACCGGTTGAGAAAAGATTACACAGTTCAGTTCAGTGCATGACTGTAACGCACGAAAATACTCTGATCTGTAATCTTTCCTTAATCGGTGGAAACATAGGCGGATCCAGCAATCTGACAACAGTGTATTCGTCCCATTTGAATGCATGGCAAACAATCGATTAGTCACGGGGCCATGGCCCCTTCAAGAATCGATTGTTTATCATACATTCAAATGGGTATAATGCGCAGTTGTCAGATTGCTGGATCCGCCTATGGGTGGAAACTCCGTCGAATAATTAAAATATCCGCAAGTTTTTTAAAGTTATCGACGACTCCACCGGTTGAGAAAAGATTACGGATGCGAGTATTTTAGTTTATTACAGTCATGCACTGAATTGAACTGTGTAATCTTTTCTCAACCGGTAGAATCATCGGTGAATTGAAAAAAGCATTGATTACACGCAAAACGGCAGCCTTGATAATCACACCTCCCACTTATACGTTGATCTCAAAGCTTGTTTTTGAAGTGGAGGTGGAGCTCAAACGATTATTTAACCCTTTCATAAACGCATTTTGGGATTCGAGTTGTATAAGATTTGATTAAACCGTTCAAAAGAGGACAATTTTCTAAGAACTTTGATGAGTCACACAACCTTTTGTAAAGTGTCCCTTTCAATCCCATTGAATCCTATGTTATTCATAAAATGGTACAAATGTGTATTTACCACTTCCCGTCAAAGGGTTTGAAAGGTAAGCACGCAATAGTCCGATGGTTCATATAATTCTTATTGGAAATATTGACAGTACCGAGGCGTGAAATTTGACAACGATGTACTTTCTCCATTTAAACTCACTGAAAGAATCGAATGCTTCGGTCATCGGCGATGACAAGATGTTTCGACCTTTTTAATGTGTTTAAAGGGAAAAAAGGAGGGTTGCCAAATTGCACGTCTCGCCACTGAATATTGAGTTAGTATTTTGAGGAACAGAATTCTAGCATAAATGGTCCATACGGCTAGATCCATAACCAATTCCCCACACAGTATGGATCCATATGGATATGTATATGGATATACGTGTTGATATCCATACAGATCCTTACTGTATGGAGAATTGTGTATGGACCTGTATGGACCATTTTTGCCAGGGAATTTTAGTTTGTTTTGTCATATTCTTCATAAATAACACCATCCTGATCCTGATAATCCTTAATAATTATTATATTATCAGAAATGAATCTTTTATAATTTTGCCTTATTTTGCGTGTAATATCATATTTCCTATTTAGACCTCCATTTTAGAACTCGTTTCAAAAGTTCAAACAAAGAAGTTCAGAAGTTTGAAGCACAAAACGATAATCTGAAAGATGATCCTATAGTTCGATGATATATGAATATGTATAGTCATAACTCTTATTGATATTATTAAAATAGTACTTTGACTTTGAAGAACAAAATTTCTAATTTTTTTTCGGTTTGTCATAACCTTAATTACAACACTAGAAATGACCTTTTTTATCACATCTCCCATTCAAACCTCGATCTCAGAACTCGTTTCAGGAGTAGAGGTGGGACTTCTACCGATAATCTAAACTTTAGATCTAAAGGATAACCCGACAGTCCGATGCTTCTTATTAAAGTTGTTGAATTAGTACTTCGAGGAACAGAATTTTAATTATATTTGTTTTTTCACATCCTCAATTGATTAAAAAGCTAAGAATTACCCTATTTTATTTTATCTTACTCTGCGTGTAATGTATCATAGCTTCCCATTAGTAACTTAGTCTTACAATTAGAGCTTGTTTCAGAAGTGGAGGAAAAGCTTAAACGATAATCTAAAAAAAAAGTCCGATTTTCAAGAGTCAGATTTGAATAGTCAATTCTCATTCAGAGCTTATACATACCACGAATGCTAAAGTTATGTATCTCAATCAGGACATAAATGGTTTAGTAAATTCATTAATTCATGTCATATAAAATTTATTTTTTACAACTCCTCAACTGCGAGCTTGCTTTTGGCCACAGTATAGACAGCACATTCTAATAAGGGGCTCAGTGCTTTCAGTAAACTGCGTTGTCATCAATGTATCACCCATATTAATTCATGGGAAGGAGTCGATCTATATGTTTTACTTGAACCGTCCTATAAAGTTGATACTTTTTTACATGGTTAAATGGAATACAAGTGACTTTTGTTTTTATGAGATGCACTAAAGAAAATTAGACGTTTGGCTAACCTGCGTCTAATGATTTTGGTGGAAATCGCGGTGCCTGTGGATCACTGACACCCTAAAACAAAAGTTACTCATAATTATTGAAAAAGCACTCTCTGAGGTCGTGAAAAAAAAAAGAAAAGAGTATTGTCCATTAATTAAACCCGAAGTCCCTTGCTGATAATTAATCTCAACTTTTGACTTACAGTATACCAACTTATTATAATTTTATAACTAGATGGCAAGTTCACCATCCTAACTTTGTATGCCTGCTCACCAGGAATTAGTCTCAATGATCTGTAAATCCTCCGTCTATTTAGAATAAAATTGCGTGCAATTCATCGTCCGTTTAAATCCCTGAAAATAATCGATTTTAAGGGTTTACGACACTTATGCACGCGGGTTGTCATGGTAATATACATAGTGGTATATGGAGTTAGTAAGTCAAATCTCAGCGCGCGCATTCAAATTAGGCAGGTAGGTAAATATTCCTTCTCCGAAGTACATGTTTTTGTCTACATCAGCAACTGAAGGCGCTCAACTGTGAATTCCTTTGTAACCGTCTACAATTCAGTTATCTCTACTTTTATTGACAATGCAATTAAATGAAACTGTGAGTAGTTTTACAGGAAACAAATATGTACCGGCGTGGTTGTTAAAGGCTTAAGGGTGCAATTGCTAATTAAGAGCATAATTATAAATAGGATAAAAAAAATCTCCTTGAGTTGGTCTTGACTTGACAAATTCTCGGTATTTCTCCATTTAAACTGCGTAAATGAATTGAGAATGTAAACTGAGAGAGTTCTTTTTTTAATCCAAGGTATATTTCGTTCGTAATAAAGAAACTGCACACTGAAATATTGACTAAGGGGGAAATTCCTTTAACCCAAGGAAAATGTCTGCTGCCACAGGTAAAAGATTCCTTGTTGTGAAAAAGATTCTCCTTCATGCAGTCAGAACTTTACTTCGCGCAAGGAGAACTGTCACAAGTAAACGTGTTTTCTTGTTTGTAAAGAAGTGATTTCTCTCAGCGTGGTGCAACCGCATCCACAAACACCGCGATTTGGAGCTATTTTTGGAGCTATTTCGCCGTATTTAAATATGTGGCTGTGCTGGACTTTCTCTGACGTGACGCCGAAAAATATCACAGGACTTGATCGGGTGCAATTTTTGCTACACAATTATGGAGGGTTGATTCTACTGTAAAATCACTTGAAAAGAACGTTGACAGCAAAAAGTTCCAAAATCCACCCATAAACTCAATAAACGCGTTTAACAAAATTACAAGATGGTGGTTGAATTAGTGGTCTACAGTGGGGAAGTCCAATCTTATCGCAGCTTTCTGTACGAAGAAAAGTGATCCATCAAAGAAAAATCGATGCAACTAGACAATGGCGTACGCAGGAATTAGTCTCTCTCGCTCTTTTCCCGTTTAAGTGTGTGTACTAGAAAAGGAAAGAGATAGGGGCTGAAGACACGTTCGAGCCCCTGTTTCCGTCCTTTTCTTTCTCACGTGTTCAAATGGGGAAAGAGAGAGAAAGACAAATTCCTGTGTACGCTACTGCAACTAGATGATCATTCTACCGCCACCTTTTAAATTTGTTAACGGCTTTTTTGATTTTGTGAGTAAATGCAACTTTCTGATTCTCTCATAACTCAATGTTATTTTTTAGTGATTTTACATGGGGATCAACCCATCATAACGCAGTACCTAGCAGAAGTTTGCTACAGACCCATTGCATCATAAAAATGTCTGAAAGCAACCAAATGAATTAGTAGTTTTGTTAAAGGCGTCTCTTTCAGCAAGTTCTATGACAAAGGACCGTAGATTAATGAATCGTTGAAATTGTACGGTTTGTTGACGTTGAAGACTCAAGAGAGGTGGAATGGTCACGCATAATGACCGTAGCCATTCCGGCATAATTAGTTACCCCGTCATGCACATAGCAGAATGACCTTTTGACTCTTTAAAATAAGTGTGATAATGCAATAATGCGTATCGTTTAAACACAAGAGGTTTTTTTCTTTTTTTTTTTTTTTTTATTATTGAACTCGCTAAAAGAAACACTTTTGACAGAAATATTCATTCGTTAGATAGATTTAAATGTTTTAAAGATGCAACGTCTATGACAATTGGGCAGTTGCAAGAGTCTGAAATGTTATGTTTTTTTATAAAGAAAATGAAAGTACTTGATGAGCTGAGAACAAAGATGCCTTTGGTTTCTAATTAAGTCCCATAGTTCCGGAGATGAGATTTTGCCCCAAAATATATTGTTTTAAATAGGAATTTCACGTAGTGACGTGACCAGACACCGTTATTTTAAGCTCATAAAGTATTCTCATTTTCTTTATAAAAAACACAACATTTCAGACCCTTGCAACTGCTTGCTCTATGATCAGCGTCGGTGGAAAAACCTTATTACCGTGGGATGGAGCTGTTGCAAACTTTTGCAACAGGCTTAATAATCGTTGATTAACGGGTAAAATTCTGAAAAAATGACGATAAGCGCACGAAAAAATCTGAAAAACCACTCCCCAACTCATAATATGCTTCCAGACGCGAGACCGTATCGACGGTGATTACCGCCTTTTACAATATTGGGTTTCCCAATCTCAATAAGCTCCATCCTCACGAGGTGTTCTTGCAATACCACACAAGAAGAAGAAGAAGCATACAATTGCCATAAGATTTAGGCGGTAATTGCCGCCATTACGGTCTTGCGTTGGGAAGCATTTTATATTGAAATATCAATCAAATCAAACATATGTACATTGTATCACCGTTGCCACGGTTCCTTCCTTTTATCTTTTTTCATAACCTCTATCATGCATCTCAGAATAAACAGACTTTTAAAAAAAACTCTGTCTTTATACAAATTGTATGTAGTTAATTATTCAATTAATAACAGGTTATGGGCCTACGCAAAGTGTAGCAAAACAAAAGGGATTTTTATATCTCAACCATTTTGATTGCCGCGGGGCACAATAAATCGGGAAACGCGCTGGTAGTGAATTTTTCAAAAGTGTGGTGAAATGGAGCTGGGGAATAAGGTTAACCTTCCCATTTTTAATGGCTCA
This sequence comes from Trialeurodes vaporariorum, assembly GCA_011764245.1. Taxonomy (NCBI): domain Eukaryota; kingdom Metazoa; phylum Arthropoda; class Insecta; order Hemiptera; family Aleyrodidae; genus Trialeurodes; species Trialeurodes vaporariorum. Next base: position 26,584,044 of record VMOF01000379.1, read on the forward strand.
AATTTTAGCAATTGGAAATTCAGGATTGAGGCGGTGCTGGATGAGAAGGGACTGCTGCCCTACATTCAACAGCCTTTGGAAGCTTACCAGGACGCATCAGTATCGACTGAGGAAGATTTAAGTCTATTATTAGACGGTGATAAGAAATGTAAGTGTCTTTTAATACAATCCATAGACGATGCTCATTTGGAATATATAAAGGATTACACTGACAGTTTCTCCATTTTTAAAGTATTGCAAGATACTTTTGAGCGGAAAGGGATAAAAAGTCAGCTCTATTGGAGAAGAAAAATTCTAAGTCTGAAAATGAACAGTGAGGTTAGAATGGAAGAACACCTCCTTCATTTTGATAAGTGAATCAGAGAATTGCGAGAAACAGGCGCGACTTTAGATGATAAAGACATAATTGCACATTTGTTGTGCAATTATGACTCTGCCGGAAAATTTCAGCTCCCTAATAATAGCTCTTGATACACTTGATGAAAAAAGATTAACCTTAAATTTTGTAAAAGCTAAATTACTGGATGAGGAATTGAAATTCGTTGAAAACGGCAGTGATTTACGGGAAAATGGAGCTGTTTTCTACGGGAATAATTTCTATTTGAAATGCTTCAGGTGCAACAAAAAAGGGCACAGGAAAAGCGAATGCCCTTTAAACAGGATGCCACCGTACAAAAGTCAAAAATTCAGGTATCAAAAGGAAAAGGCAAATGTTGTGAGTGAGTGTCCTCAAAATCAAACTACCTCTTCTGCGTATCAACATGAAAGTGAGGATGAAATCTGCTTCCTTACTTGTATGTATTCCAATTCAGACTCAAATGTTCGTTTTTTCTTGGATTCGGGGGCCACTGAGCACATGGTGAACACCATCGATATTTTAACAAACGTTAAAAAACTTGACATCCCTATTAAAATAGCAACTGCAAAAGAAGGTGAATACCTTGAAGCAGCATATAAGGGCGACTTAAAGCTTTCAAATAATGATGAAAGGAACTTTATGGTAAAAAACGTCTTGCTCGTACCAAGCTTGCGAAGTAATCTTTTCTCAGTCAGGAAAGTTGAAGACAAAGGCTTCAAAATAGTATTTCATAAGGGAACAGTCGACATTTTTAAGGAAGACACTCTAATTGTTCAGGGGCACAAAACAGGAAAACTATACGAGCTAATTTTTAAATCAGCTCAAAACCCTTTGCAATCAAAAGTAAATATTGCAACAAACGAACAAGTAAGTGTGTGGCATAAACGTTTCGGACACATCTGCAAACAATATTTAGTGAAACTAGTTGAAAATGAAATGGTCACTGGGCTTGACTTATCAAAAGCGGAAGTTCTAGAACATTTCGAACCTACTGGCGAAGGCTGCATCGCTGGCAAACAGTCAAGACTACCTTTCCAACAAATTACCTTTCCTAGATCAACTAGACCATTAGAGAAAATTCACTCAGATATTTGCGGACCAATAAATCCAATTACGTGGAATGGTAAAAAATATTTTTTAACGTTTGTTGACGACTACTCCCATTTTACAATGGTCTATTTAATATCTCATAGAAGTGAATTATTCAGCTGGTTTCAAGAATATGAAGCAAAAATAACGTCATTACATGGATCAAAAATTGCCTACCTGCGATGTGATAATGAGTACAAAAGTAATGAAATAATTAATTTTTCAAACTTAAAGGGATAGAAATTCAGTTTACAATTCCGTACCCTCCAGCTCAAAATGGAGTAGCAGAACGATTAAATAGATCGTTACTAGAAAAATCACGGTGCATGATCATAACAGCAGGCTTAAACAAAAGTTTTTGGGGAGAAGCTGTTTTAACTAGTGCGTATCTCTTAAATCGAAGCCCCAGTGCTGGTACTGCTGACAAACAATTAACACCATATGAGCTATGGACAAAAGTTAAGCCATCAGTAAATAAATTAAGGATTTTTGGAAGCGTTGCATACGCACACGTTCCACAGCCACAACGCGGTAAACTTGATACGAAAACCTCAAAATGCATCATGATGGGCTACTGTGCAAATGGATATCGTCTTTGGAGTATTGAGAAACGAAAAATGTTTACTGCAAAGGATGTAATCTTTGATGAATATTTACTCGCAAACAAAAACGAACCTCCGTCTAAGCGTGACCAGATAAAGCCATAGAATGCCGCGGCTGACCAAAATTTGAATTTACAACAAGGGACCAACACTGAAACGCTCGAAAGGAATGCTGATGAAACATCAACTCGCGAGCAATTGCAGGAAACTCATCCAAGAAGTTCGGAAAGATTGAGAAAGAAACCAGCGTGGCATGAGGACTACGATTTTGGTGGGATAGCGCTCAATGCCATGTCCATTTTGAACAAAGATCCAAAAAGCTACAAAGATGTTCTCCAATCTCCGGATCTACCACAGTGGAGAGCAGCTATGCAAGAAGAAATGGATTCATTAATGAAGAATGAGACTTGGAAGTTAGTTAAATCTCCTACAGATAAAAACATTGTGTCCTGCAAATGGATTTTTAAGACTAAACTCCTGCCGGATGACAAAATTCGACACAAAGGTCGCCTGGTTGCTCGAGGGTTCAGTCAGGTAAAAGACTTGGATTACGACGAAACATTCGCACCAGTGGTTAAAATGACGACAGTTCGGACAGTTTTGGCGGTTGCTGTGAAAAAGAACTACGAAATCCATCAAATGGACGTAAAAACAGCCTTCCTTAATGGGTTTCTTAAGGAAGATATTTACATGAATCAACCGGAAGGTTTTATTGATGAAAACAATGCCGAATTAGTGTGTAAGCTTAGTCGGTCATTATATGGCCTTAAGCAGGCACCAAGGGCCTGGAATGAGCGGTTCAATTCATATGTCCTTAGTTTAGGATTTAAGCGGTCCAACAATGATTTTTGCTTATATTTGAAAATTTCAAGTAATTTTGAAATTTTCTTAATTGTTTATGTCGATGACATTTTAATAACAGGAGACCATCCAGAAAAAATTACTAAGTTAAAAATCGAATTACAACACGAGTTTGAAATGGAAGATCTTGGTTTTATAAAAAATTATCTTGGCTTGTCTGTTGAAAGAACAGTCGAAGGTCTAATAATACACCAAAAACCATTTATTTCAAAGTTGCTTGAAACGTACAAAATGACGGACTGTAATTCGTGTGCCACGCCAATAGAGCAAAACTTAAGGTTAGAAAAATCTGTCGAAAATGAAGAAAAACTTTACCGAAACTTAATAGAAAGCCTCCTGTATCTTGTGATCAGATCCCGCCCTGATCTCAGTTACGCTGTCAATTACTTTAGTCAGTTTCAAAGTAGTTCCACTCAAAGTCATTTCAGCCATTTAAAACGCATACTACGTTACTTAAAAGGCACCATCGACTTAAAGCTTAATTTTTCAAAAAATGACAATTCTGAATGTTTGGTTGGTTTTACAGATTCAGATTGGGGGAGTAATGTACTAGATCGTAAATCAATTTCTGGTTTCATCTTTAAAGTCTTTAACTGCCCAATTTCATGGGGCACAAAAAAACCAAATACAGTCGCACTTTCGTCTACAGAGGCCGAGTTCATAGCTCTAAGTTTTGCAGCGCGAGAAGCTTTATGGACGATCAGAATTTTAAATGACATAAATGTTGTCTGTAAAACCGCTCAAATTTTCGAGGACAATCAGTCTTGTATTTATCTGACAAAGAATCCGACGCAGCACCAACGCATCAAACATCTTGATATTAAATATCATTTTGTTCGACAGTGCGTTGATGAACATCAAATATCAGTACATTATGTCCCGACGAAGGACCAAATCGCTGATGTATTCACTAAAGCACTCCCACCTAAGCAGTTTCAAATTTTACGTGAAAAACTCGGTTTATTTGATTGAGGGGGAATGTTGAAATATCAATCAAATCAAACATATGTACATTGTATCACCGTTGCCACGGTTCCTTCCTTTTATCTTTTTTCATAACCTCTATCATGCATCTCAGAATAAACAGACTTTTAAAAAAAAACTCTGTCTTTATACAAATTGTATGTAGTTAATTATTCAATTAATAACATTTTATGAGTTTGGGAGTGGATTTCGTGATATTTTAGTGCGCTTATGTCGTCATTTTCACAGGGTTTAAACCCATAAGCAAGTATTTAGTAAGCCTGTAGCTAAAGCTTCAACAGCTTTATTCTGGAAAAACTATACATATACACAGTTTTTGTATGAAGATCATCAAGAATCCTCAGGTCTTCGCCAACTCAAGGAGATCTTTGATTCTGATCTCTGAATGGCACCCTAAGTACTAATAGAGTACCTATATGTATACTATGAGAGTTGCATCATTGCTGGCTGAATCCATTTCTAATTGTCTCTCAGATTTAGGCTGTCAAGAAAGCTCCAAGAGGCGAATGAAAATGGTGGAGGGTTTGTTTACTTTTCGCGAACTCGCTTTCGTTCACATTTGAAGTAATAACAGTGACCGCGGTAATTTTTGTTAATTTCTCCTCTACTTGAATGTTATTCTGGAGAACTTTATCTCTTCTAAATGACGACCGTTATTGTCGAGAGTGAGAACCTAACCTGTAAGAGATAGCGAAATAGCGGCAACAGCGCAGAGGCAAATGGTCATCCGCCATATGCATTTTGCCTATTGGGGGCTCCCGGGCTCCATTGATCCGCTTCTTCTTCTTCTTTTTGAGAGTCTTGACGCGCAACTCTCATAGTATATAGGGACTCTAAGTACTACCAAGGAAATGTTAAAAACCAAGCCATTTTTCAGTCTTGCGCGGCAACGCTGGAAAGGGACGTGGCTGAAATACGACTCGCCAACTATCACTTGCCAACTTTTCCCGCCTGTCCTGGCTCGACCCGGCTCTATCGAAGCTCGCCAATTTTTGGACGCGACTTTCATTGAAATAAGATCCTGCGACTTTTATTGGTCATCAAGACGGTCCTGGAAAGTCTTCCGATCCTTTGTTTGGTCTCTCTTTATAATCCCTCACTTACCCTTCCCTCCCCCGCTTTTCTTAATTTGGAAAGATCCGAGCCGATTAAAACCTGCATTTGCTTAATTTTTCAAAACCAGAACGGTTTTTAATGTTTTTGCGGCAAAGCAGAACGTTTTTGTGTCATGTTGAGCTGTAGAGGAAAATGTGTATAAACATTAAGCATCAAAACTTGCTTGCATGGTAATGAGTCTGTTGTGTGTTTTTGCTTCAGCAATACGGCATGTTGATATTGTTGATTCCAGAGACGAATAGAGACGGAGCACCAACTGGCTGCAGCAGAGGCACGCTGAATTCTCGCGGATTCAACAAAACAACAGTCGACACCCATCTGATGTCGTAGGGTGTTGAATAGTGTGAGCACCCTCCTCTTCACTTCCCAGTTCATCCTCCCTGTGTTTTCCGAATGTCACCGTACAACATCCTACGACATCAGAGGGATGTTGACTGTTGTTTTGTTGAATCCGCGAGAATTCAGCGTGCCTCAAATCTGCCCTAAGTATTTTAGCGGAATGCTCCGTTCCTGTCTGCCTCCGGCTGATTCTAACAAAAAGAAAAAAAATGTGGGGGGGGGGGAATGCATACATCCATTAAAAACTTTCCAAATCCACTAGTGTACAGAACTCAAGAAATGACTTCCATTTTGAACCACCGCCACTCAACTCAATTCACTATTTTCATCGACATACACTTACTGTACGTATATCGACAGAACCACCTCGTTTACGTAAACAATCGTAGTTTCCAAACGTTGTGTGTTTTGTTTACATAAATAAAATTCTTGCAATATTTTATACTTACTTTTCTGTAAAGCCACCAAAACCTGCGGTATTATATGCAGGGTTTTTTTTTTTTAATTTTTTTATGATGTGCTTAAATTAAAAATCAAGTTTTGAGGTCACAAAAATGCTCACATTTAAATGCAGGGGTTCCGTGTAACCTTTGTATGTTTTAGTATATGGGCGAAAGAAGTGTATTGTAGAGCTTGGAATTGTATGGATTGTTTAATATGGAGAAGATGCCTTAAATAAACGGGGGGATTTCAGAAGTTTTTAATTTGCGCATCGTTACTTTTCCGAGATTTTACGTTAGAATACATGCGCCACATTTCTGTATCAGAATTTCTGCTTATTTTAAACACGTGTTCCGCTTATCCAAAAATTTTCCCATGTCAAAAAATTCGAATGCAACGCTAAACGATGACTATAGTTAATAATAATTAATGGAGCTAGATGAGTAGATGATACCTGCGTTGAACCGCGGTTGCGATCTTGCCGTTGTAGCAGTTTTGTGAGTTTATTATTGAATTTTAGACTTTTTTGTGTGATTTTCGTGATTTTCGGTGGCCTTGCCATCAGATTGGACTATGTATTTGCTCATTACAAAAGTTTGCAAGAGCCCCATTAGGCCCATTAATTACCGGATACGCTATCCCGGTGCGTGGCATGGCGCGTCTCTCAGCGTGTTGAGAATTTCATGCTATACTTTGATTCTGACAAACAATATATGTGATTCTGAGTACATGCTTCCTAAATTTGATTTCTGTTCAAAGTCGAGCCGTCCGCTCTTAACATCGCTCCACCCCCTTCACCGAACCCCCTTCACGCCACCCCCTTCAACCCACCCCCTTCACCCCGCCCACTTTCCGATGCACCCACTTAACTCATCCAGCCTCCCACCCATACGTATTCTCGTAACGGAAAAGAGGCCCAAACCTCCTCAGTCCTCACCCATTTTATCTCGCAAGAGAAGGGAGCTGTTCTAAATTTTTTCGCTCAAAATGTTCCCTCTTTAGAAAGTTCAACTCAACTTCGCAATGCAGGGCGGGGGTGAGGGGGGACTGTATGATAATTTATGGCGTAAGTGCACATGCTTGAACTCTTGTAACGCGATCGGGACTGTGTCGAGTGAGGAGCAAAAATTAGTATGCAGGGTTGCCTAACTTATATACCATCAGGCAGTAGATTTAGACAAATGGGATTCGAGCACCAATAAGGTTTCATGGGGGCTGGTGCACACTTTCGCTCTGAAGTGCTTTATCAGTCGATCCAGCTGTAAAAACCTTCAAAAATAACGATGGTAGCACTAAAAACTCACGGAATCCTCTCCTAAACTCATTAAATGCTTTAAAATGCGCGAGCATAACGGAAGCTAGTGCACTAATAAACGGTAGATTCCTATCTCATTTCGTCACTCTCTCTATGCTGCGACAAGGAATCTTCACAATAATTAGACATCAGAGTAATCATCCACATCCGCCTGATGGTACCGAGACACCTGGTGACACCGGTGTCAAATGAAAGTCGTCTCTTATTGGTCACTTCTTGATGAAGTTATAGTATTGTTAGATGGAAATCTCCCATTAATACTGCCTTAAGTCACCACGCTCGCCCGAATTAACCCTCTAAGGACCGGGTTACCGGGTTAGCTCAAAAGAACGCTGCTATTCCGTTTATAAAATTAAGGTAGTTAACTATTCGTACTCTGGGGAGTTGGAATTGACTATACGATACATTGAAGGCACCCGACAGAATCTTATTTTGTAAGTGTTTTCATCGATTTATCCGGAATGAAGACTGGAAGAATATGAAATAGACCAGAGGAGAAAAACGAGTATACTCGCCGGGCTTGGCTCATTAAGGGTTAAAGCGTTTATTGAGTTTAGGAGTGGATTTCGGAAGTTTATAGTGCTGCCATCGTTACTTTTGGAGGTTTTCACACCAGAATCGACTATTAAATTGCTTATAGCAAGAATGTGCAACAGCACATTTTATTTTACCATTGTCATTACTCTCCGGGAATTTCGAAGGTTTCGTCAAGGTCGCTCTGATAAATGATGGCAACCCCGTCGCTGTCTTTAGACCAGATTCACTGGCGAAGACAAGCAATGGCGTACGCAGGGATTAGTCTCTCTCGCTCTTTTCCCCGTTTGAGTGCATACACTAGAAAAGGAGAGAGATAGGGACTGAAGTCAGGTTCGAGCCCCTGTTTCTGTCCTTTTCCTACTCACGTGTTCAAATGGGGAAAGAGAGAGAAAGACTAATTCCTGTGTACGCTACTGAAGACAAGTGACGGGGAATTTTAACTTCGAGTGCCTCGCATTTGGTTAATGGAGTTGAGTTGTTGAGAGAAATTTATATTAGCTACAACTTCGGTGACGCAACATGACGCTCGAGTTGAAAATCTTTGCGTGCCTTCAGCGTTGTTAGAAAGGGTCGCAAGAGTCTGATTAGGGTCCTTTGGGGGTGTGTGGGGGTGTCGTGTGTGGATAAATATATGCAAGTGTGAGATAAATTAATTCCGGGTTGCTAAGGGAGCGACACTTCAGCTTTCGACGCCGGCGTCGTCGTTTCGCCTCTCAACACAATGCATGCAGCATATTCATGAAGAGAGAGAGACTTCGATCAAATGAGGCCATATATTTATGCTGGAATGCTGCTTTATTTTTATTTTTATTTATCTTTATTTGTTTTCATTTGTTTTCATTTTTTTTCTAAACATTGAAACAGTTATTATTTTAGGCCCGTGAACTCATGATGCTTTGCGTAACACATTTACAAAGTATAGCATATATTCGAGAAGAGAGAGACTTCGATCGAATGAGACCATATATTTATGCACGGGGAAAAAAAAGACTAGTAGAATTTACCATCTGATTTTGGCGTCTGCTAGCACGTATGGTAAATTTCACCAAAAAATGGTAAATGTAACGTACCTTGTGGTAAATTAAGGTAACATGTTGGCACATTTTACCATAATCTGGTGAAATTTACCATACTTGATAGCAGACTCCAAAATCAGGTATGCAGATGGTATAAATTCTACCAGTCTTTTTTCCGCGTGCTGGAATGCATGCTGCTTTATTTTTATTTTTATTTCTCTTTTTTTCTTCTATTTTTTTCTATTTTTTTTTTAAAATATTAATTGGAACAGTTAGTATTTTAAGCCTGTAAACCCCTATGCTTTGCGTAACAAAATGGGGGAGGATTAATCTAGACGATTTTTTTTTTCCAAATCCGTAGTATTTAGTGAGAAAAGGCATTCTCACTATTAGACGGCTGAGAAAACAAAGACCGACCTACGAGTTATTTCAAGTTTTAACTAAATTAGTTCTGACGTCAGTTTTTTTGGGTTCAACAGTTTAATATTTTTTAAAGAAGGGACAGAAAACAGTACCTAACTGAGTACCAGGATTCGTGCGTCGGTACTCGGCTTTTTTTTAAAAATTCAAACCTTCAGGAGGAGAAAATCTTACCAATAACCGCTAAAAATAAGGCTCCTACCCGTAGCGTCGCGTCGCCTCCAAAACAAGTAGGTGGCACTGAAAATAACTTGTCTAGCAACAATATCACTGGTAGCAATCGCTAGGTTTAAGCCGTTAATCGATCGAAATTCCAATTTATAACGCCTCCAAGAACTTTCTTTCCTCATCGCGGCCCTTCCCGATGATTAATTACAGTCGCAATTTAGAGATTTGCATGAATTTTGACACTGATGAGCTTACGAGTATCCGAACGAAAGAACGAAAAACTATGACTTACAAAAGAAAGTCGCGACATCGAAATTGTTCTTGATGTTTTTCACACCATTTTCCAAAGAGTTAAGATTTTTCTAGGCATACCTACTTTCACGTGGTAATTCTGTTTAACTCTGAAACGCCTCAAAACCTCAAAATTGTTTAAACTTGGGTGAAAAAGGAAAGAATTTAAACATTTTTATCAGGATACTTTCTTTTGAAAGTCGTAGTATAAAAGGGTGTCCCGAAAGTACCGGGTTTGTTACAAAAAACTTCGAAATCGAACAAGCCAGCGATCTTATCTTGTTTGCATTCCAAAGATCAACCCATAATTTGTTTTCAATGGGCGCGTTGCGCAGTTTTGCTACAGAAAAACACAACCTTGATTCGTACGTAAAATTCGTCAGAAATAACGATGCACGCATTAAAAACGTTTAAAAACCACTCATTAACTTGGGAAATCACTTCAAGTTCAAACAAACCGCGCAACTTAGCCACTATTTGCACCGCGGCATACTACTACACTGACGGAACCACCAACCACAGAGTATGTAAAAAACATTGCTACTACAAAATGATGGAATTTACTTCTAAATACACGACATATTGACTGCATTTACTTCTGGTAGTTCTGGTCTTTTCTGGCTCACCGAAGATTACAAAATAATGCAAGAACTGTATGCATCTAAACGAGACAATCAAATGTTTGGAAGTTCTTTCGATGTTTACAAAAACGCGGTGGTTCCGTTTACGTAGTTGTATGTCAATGTCGGTGATAATAGTGTCTAGTGTAGCGTGGGTTGTTTGAAATGGAAGTGACTTCCTAAGTTAATGAGTGGATTTTGAAAATTTTTAATGTGATGCGCAAGGTTGTTTTCACCGAATTTCACGTTAGAATCAATGTGTCATAATATTGCTGTAGCAAAAGTACGCAACAGAGACCCATTGAGATCAAGGTGAGCTATAGGTATATAGATAGAGTCTTTACATGTATAGCAGAAACAAATAGAGACCCATAATTAATGCGGAAACAAAAGCAAAAAAAAAACATTAAAAAAGACACAAATCAACATGGCTTGCATAGTTTTGCCGCTAATCGATCGCTTGAGTTGTTAGCGGCATGGAACCGCGTCTATTAAATGCACACACTCACTTAACTTTAAAGCAGATTAAGCTTAACTAGCTGTTTCAGAATTTCTTCGTAATGAGGTAACTTTCGGTCAATGTTAAACTTTTGGTTCCCTAAAGCAGCTAGGAAAATAACATTAATGTGAAATGAAGGTAGATAAAATCAAGTTTAATGAGGGTGTGTTCTAACGACAGCCTCTTAAGGGGTTCCAGCTTGCTCCTCAGTGCCTTTTTGAGGCGTCATTGTGCACAAGTAACGTGAGGATTACGGAGCGTGTGGTTTGCCAGTCGATCGGGAAACCCAAAGAATTATCAAGAGACTTAACCGGTGTTTAAATAAATGCTACTCATCACTGGCTTGGAACAGCGTTGCCAACTTTCGAAGAACCAGAGCTTCCGTTTTTCGAATAATTTATGGTATTTTTCAATTAACCAGTGGCGGCTCGTCAGGTGAGGCAAGTGAGGCGACGCGACAGGGAGCCATCACCTCACATTTTTTAAAGGAGGAGGAAGAAAAAAGAATTGATAAATAACGTGCAGTAACTAAAATGGTTATTTTTCCATCGTTCTTTGTTTCGATAGTCTAAAAAGTGTGAATGAAAAGTAGAATTCTCAAAAAAGTTTAGGTGAAAAGTGTTTAAAAACAAATCCTGTGCACCTCTCATTTTCGTCGCCTCACCTCCACGAGCCGCCAGTGCAATTCACCGATGATTCCACCGGTTAAGAAAACACAGTTCAGTTCAGTGTATGACTGTACTGCACGAAATTACTCTGATCTCTAACCTTTTCTCAATCGGTGGAATCGCCGTTTTCCTAAAATATCCGCAAGTTTTTTAAAGTCATCGACTACTCCACCGGTTGAGAAAAGATTACAGCCTGCAGGTGCGAGTATTACCATGCATTACAATCATTCACTGAACTATAACCTGTTCAATTTTACCATGCTGACATGAAAAATGTCATCAATTATTCGAAAAAGGGCAGCACTGCGAGGAACAGCTATGACGAATTAAATAATGTCGCAGTCTACTTTTAAGATTTCGAGTCAGGTAGGAAACCTGCAATATTTAGCACAACGAATTTATGCCTTATTGGTCTACCTGAGTCAAAATCCAAGGAAGCGACTTATATTAATTAATTCGCCAAGGGTATCCTCAGGTATTAAATAGGGTTATCGTTAGCCATCAGAGGAATTTAATTCTGGTGGGATTAGATCAACGAAAGTTCTAAAATCCAAATCAACTCGGCAAGCTGTTGTACATTGTCCAGGATGTGTGTTCAAAATGTCCATGCCCCCGAGTTAACTATTGAACGGTTTCAAAATAAATAAGAATACACGATACTTGGGAAGCATAGGGATGTTTTAGATTTACGGGTAGCAATAATTCTTTGATGTAGCGGATTTTGTGGCAAAATTGGGTTAGCAGTATATTTTCAAAATATTTTTAACTAGGGTCATCCCCGCGCCTACCTGGGGGAAAATTTGGAGATCTAGAAAATTTTTGAGAAAATTTGGTTCATGTCAAATTTATTTTTAAAAGAGTTATAAGAGAAAGTGAGGGAGGGAGAGAGGGAGAGAGAGAGGGAGAGAGAGAGAGAGAGAGAGAGAGAGAGAGAGAGAGAGAGAGAGAGAGAGAGAGAGAGAGAGAGAGAGAGAGAGAGAGAGAGAGAGAGAGAGAGAGAGTAGAAAGGTAAAGACGTATACAAATACGGAGGTTTGCGGTCGCCTGACCCAGTATGACAATAAGGAACGCACATAGCGCGGTAACTGGCTGGCAAGCGCCGCGGAGTGTCGCGGACATGAGGTGAGCAGCTGCAAGAAGATTGTTTCGAGTTCTGTCTCCCTGAGTCCTTGACAATCAAACGGGAGACGTTCGATCGGATATCTTTAATTATTATTATCTCATTTGTTACACTTCACTCGTTATTGATCGCCTAGAAGAAAGGATAAGCTGCGTCAAGCAGAGGAAGGGATGACTGGAGGGACAAGGAGAAGGGGAAGACAATGGGTTTTGGAGGGAAAATTTCCTCGTAAACCTGCGGGTGTTCGGTTTAATCGGTTATCGGCATCTGGTGCTCCATGTTGTCAGTTTTCATCGGACGTATTCCTCAAATCTTTCTCAGAAAGAACAGAAAAAAACCCGCCTAGATAGCGCTGACAAAACTTTTGGTGAAAAAATGACCCAGCAAAATACTTTAGTAAAGGAGAGACCAAAGGTGCTGTACGCATTGATAAAGTAATTTTGGTAAAGGTGAACCAGAGATTTGGTTTTCTCAACTTAAGTCCTTTGCTGGGTCTTTTTCTTACCAAATATTTTGTCAACGCTGCCAAAGTGTTTTTTCTGTTTTTGTGTGTTCTCTCCATGTTCTTGTTTCTCCCATTGAAAAATATGTTTTCCAACAATGGGGCTCTTGCAAACTTTTTCTATGAGCAAATGAATTGTCCAATGTGATGCAGAAACTAGCGGATATCACGAAATCACACCGAGAAAGTCTAAAATTCATTAATAAACTCATATAACTGCTATATAACGACAAGATCGTAATGACGGTTCAACGCAGGTATCATGGGAGATTCCTGTCTAAATTTTCTCTTTCTCTAAGGAAACACAGAGATATGTCTCGGTTTAGATAGGAATCTCCCATGATACCTGCGTTTTTCAACCATAAGCCCGATTCTGAGAGTGAATTTTGTGATTTTTTTAGTGTACTCATCGTCATTTTTACAGGTTTGTATGCAAGAATCAACTCTTCCTTCCACTGTAGCAAATGTTTGCAAGAGCCCCATTGGAATGGGACATTCATCACTTTTTTTTTGCCCTGTCAGATAATTAAATACTATCAGCTAACGCCTTAGGTTTTGGCTCAGGGAGGCTACTCACAATACCTCATCACAACGAATTCAAGAATTGCAGTTGGGCATATAATTTCTAGCTGCAAGAGCTAAAATCAAAAGGAGTTGACCGAGATTATTCAATTCGTCCTTTGTACCCTTTCTACGCAACGCAACTAATAATAAGTATGTGTTGATTGCTGGATGGTAGTTTGTGCATTGCACTTTAAATATATCGTGGCTATAGGTATCTTTTTTCCGCTATAGTGTACTTTCAAACGCAAACGGTTTGGCAGTCAAGAATTGAAAATAAGTGGCAGCAACGTGTAATCAAAGCAACCATCTGCGGTCCGCGTCCATTCTTGACTGTCAATACTTTTGCGTTCACTAGTACATGAAACGGAGCGAGCGAGCAATTAGATTACAGTGCTTCCGCATTGACCAGGGAGCCCTCATTTCATTAAGGAAATATTTAGAAATTGGATTCGGTCGCACGGTTTGTTCACTTCGTGACTGTATAATATGCTTGATGATTTGTAAATAATATTTGTCAGTTACGTTTTGTAGGTGGTTTTAACAGTATTTAACATAATTGCATACCATGTTGATAGTAGATAAATATAATATTACATACATTAAAATTAATTATTTCTGGCACAGATTTTTGTGACCTGGTCGCGAATTCGTAACCTACTTCGCTCGGGAGGTTTCGGAAACCGTAACCTGGTCACGGAATTCGAAACTAAAGATGACGGACACCCATTTGATTACTAACAAAGTGACCGAACCCGGTTACCGAATGATAAATATGCTTATTATGTAATCCTAATCCCAAACCCGAGTTCCGAAACCAATTTCACTCTTTCAGCCAGCCACAAACTTTTAAAGCGGGAATTTTTGAATTTCAGATGTGAATACATGGATTTACTTTTTCATTCTTTTTAGTCTCATTCCAGTTAATTTTGCGGGTAGTATTTATTTTCAAATAAATAAGAAAAAATGGGTAAAAAAAACAAAATTTAATTCAATGAATAAATAAAATACATAAAATAGATATACAAACAAATAAAACAATAATGGCTGTAAAAAATGATAAAACAATCAAATAAGATTTTACTAGCCAAATTAAAAACAAAAGGGGAAAATAAAAACATAAAAACAAACCAATTCAACCTTCACAATGTATTGTTTATTTGACGTTTTGAAGATGTGGTGACGTCGAAACGTCAAATAAAAACAACGTATTGTAAATGTAGGTGTTAAAGCCGTAATAAGGTATCTATATTCTTACACGAAGAAGAAGTAACGGCGATTTAATCAATCATTGTTACAATCTATTCATTAATATCAATTATACTATCATACTTTCATAAGTGATATTTTCAGTAACCCTATATAGTTTATAGTTAATATATGTATGAATGATTTTCAAATCATATGGTTGAGTACTTGAGGCGTAAAAATTCAAAATGTTGTAAGTGCTATCAGACGTTGCAAAGATTGCGCAGCTTCTTAATATTTTTTAGAGTAACCTCTGAGAAAACTCAGCTGGAATTTTTCCTTAAAAATTTCGTCAAATTCAAGAAAATTCTTTTCCAAAATTTTCGTTCTTACAGAGCCTTCAATTATTTTTTACAGAGAGAAAAAGTTGCACAATCTTTGCAACGTCGGATGGCACTTACAAAATTTTGAATTTTCACACCTTACTTACTTGTGTAAATTGTAATACCTAAATTATGATAAATTCAACGAATAGAACAATGTTGCACGACCT
Source organism: Trialeurodes vaporariorum (assembly GCA_011764245.1). Lineage (NCBI taxonomy): Eukaryota > Metazoa > Arthropoda > Insecta > Hemiptera > Aleyrodidae > Trialeurodes > Trialeurodes vaporariorum. Next base: position 26,599,292 of record VMOF01000379.1, read on the forward strand.
TTTGATGCGATCATTTTGTTTTTATGTTTTCATGATTTAAATTTCCTCCCTTTATTTGTTTTAACCCTTCACTGCATGATTTTTTTTTTTCCAACCAAAAATGGATTTTTCAATTCACTGGGTAGTCAAATATATGGGAAAAATAGCAAAAAAAATAATTGGGCAGTTTTTTGGTGTCAATTCTCATTTTTCCATTTTTTACTTACTCGTTTTTTACAAGTGTCGTTTTAACACCATAAAAAACTGCGGGAAAAGGAAAAAAATTCAATATTTTCACTCAAAAAATAATTTTTTTTTACTTTGATTGGATTTTTCAAAAAGCAAATGCCAAAAGCTTAGTAAAAATAATGAAATTTTGGTTGAATTGGAAACGGGGTCAAATTTTCCACCCCACCATAGTTTCCATTAGTATGTTCATTATAATGAGTGCTGGTAGTATATTGGAAAATGTTTGGGCCCGTTTTTATGTTTTCTTATTATGTGACACTGGTGATACAATTTGAAATGAGTCAAAATATACATTACAATGTCTGATAAAGGGCTTTTTACATCATGTATCACCAGTGATACACTATGCAGTGTAGGGTTAATTTGGCTGAAAATAGCTCTTATTTGAATGTTAAATAAATGAATAGACATATAAATATAATAAGTAAATAAATAAATAGATATGTAAATAAATTACAAATAAATGTATGAACTACTATACAAAGGCTATGGTGGATTGAACTTTACAATTGAGGACTTTTCCGGAAGAAGGGCCCATAAAACAAGAGGTGTGCTCTTCAGCTAAAAACCTCCATTTACTCACAATGCACAATTCTCAGGAAGAGCACACCCATTGTTTCATGGGCCCTTCTTCCGGAAAAGTCCTCAATTACTTTTCTTAAAACAGTCCTTTCAGCTGAATTCAGTCGAGTAAGTTTCGCGATTAAAACTCGCGGCGTATCCCATCATCAGATCTGACTGCTCATTGTTCTCCTCAACCACCAACTCCCGAAGCTCAAAACTTTTCATTTGCGAAAGCTCCGCGGAAATCCATGGGAGGAGGACGACAATCAATTGTCGAGAGCAGGGGAGCTTTGATGAAATCCGCCAAGAAATATCATGCAAATGGAAATATCTCTTGAGGCGAGAGAAACGCGCGTCAGACGTTTAATAAGAGTAGCCGAATAAGAGATTGTTCCTTTCCCATTGCTAAGAGTCGAAATTATTTTTGATGACACGACAAGGCACTAAGGCAGAGCTGCCGCGTTCTGCGTATAATTAATGACATTTTTCAGTTCACCGATGATTCCACCGGTTGAGAAAAGATTACACAACTCAGGTCAGTGTATGACTGTAATATAGGAAAATACTCGAACCTGTAATATTTTCTTAATCGGCGCAATCGCCTTTAAATTAATAAAATATCCGCATGTTTTTTATAAAGTCATCGACAATGACTCTGTTGCATACTTTTGTTACAATAAAATAGAACCTTGATTCTTATGTAAAATTCGGCGAAAATAACGATGCGCATATTAAAAAACGTTCAAAATCCACTCATTAACTCAGGAAATCACTTCAATTTCAAACAGCCCGCGCTACACTAGACACTATTTGCACCGGTATACTACTACATAGACGGAACCACCGTGCACAAGTAAACAACATCGTAACTACAAAATGATGGACTTTCTTTTTTAATACGTGAAATATAAGCTGCATTTGCTGTCTGGTCTTTTCGATTAATCAAAGATTACAAAATAATATAAGAAATGTACGCATCTAAACGAAACATTCCAATGTTTGTAAGTTCTGTTCATGTTTACATAAACGAGATGGTTCCATCTATGTTTAAAGTCGGTGATATAGTGCTAGGACCGGTGTAAGTAAACAACATCGTAACTACAAAATGATGGACTTTCTTTTTTAATACGTGAAATATAAGCTGCATTTGCTGTCTGGTCTTTTCGATTAATCAAAGATTACAAAATAATATAAGAAATGTACGCATCTAAACGAAACATTCCAATGTTTGTAAGTTCTGTTCATGTTTACATAAACGAGATGGTTCCATCTATGTAGTTATAAGTCGGTGATATAGTGTCTAGTGTACGCGGGTTGTTTAAATGGAAGGTATTTTCGAGTTAATGAGTGGATTTTGAAAGTTTTTAATGTGCGCATTGTTATTTTCGCCGAATTTCACGTTAGCAACAATGGGTCATATTGATGTAGCAAAAGTAAGCAACAGACCCATTCCACCGGTTGAGAAAAGATTACAGATGCTAGTATTTTCGTGCATTACAGTCATACACTGAATTGAACTGTGTAATCTTTTCTCAACCGGTGGAATCATCGGTGAATTGAAAAATGCCATTCGTTATAACACAAAACGGCAGCTCTGTAACAAGGAAATATCGTGGCATCCCGCAGAAGGAGACGACACAAATGAGAGGCGGCACCCCCCCCCCCCCCCGTGGGGAGAGGGGCGAAAGGGGGAGGGGGTTGTCGGGTGAGTTTTCTTGTCACAGTTAAGAGCTAACGAGCCAAAGACAATAAGAAGCAGACGGGATTATGTAATGAGATGTAAAGAGGCCATATGAATCGTTTTCCGCTGGAAGGACCTAAATCCCAGTTCAATGTGGTCATTGCTATGAATGCTTTCTAACGTAATAAAGGGCTCATGTTACAAAAATACTTAGGTCCTTTACGTAGAAAACGACTCGCATGGTTCAACGACCAATGCAATGCCCCTTAAACTGTGTAACTGAACCGACCTTTGGCGATGAAAAGCGATGGGTGGTCAAGTATCTCTTCCACAGAAACTCTACAGCAATTTGTCATGACTTTCTTTATCCGCAGTCATTCTGTAAGGTGAATATTCAGCGTGTAAAGCTGATTCTTGTCACTAGAGCGCGTTCGATTAATGTTAAATTGCAGGTCCAAAGTAATTTAGTTACAAGAGAATAAAAAATTAGATTCTAGAATATCATCCATTGAATGTCTCTCCAAAATATCTTGCCAAAAGATTAAAAAGAAAATAAAATAAAACAAAACCAAAAACCGAGTATTGCAAATCGATGATCGTATATTGGTTTGCGATTCACCATTTTTTGATTCTTTCATCCATGTTTTTGAGGTTATTGGCGAGATATTTTGCAGAGACAATTTTTGGATTATAATTTAGTACCTGATTTCTATTTTCTTAATTGCAATTTTAAATTAATAGAACGGTAGCGCTCTGAAGGCAGAAGTCGGTACTAAAACCGCTGAAGATTAACCTTAATTCGTTGAATATTTATTTACCTCTCTTCAGCAGCTAAGCCTGTGCTAGTTTTAACTAACTCTAAATGCAAACCCATGTTACTCAAACCTTTTACAGGGTCACCCATTAAATGTACTTTTTAATATCGCTTTAACAGCAGGGCTGCCGTTTTGCGTATAATCAATGCTATTTTTCTATTCACCGATGATTCCACCGGTTGAGAAAAGATTACACAGATCAGTTCAGTGCATGACTGTACTAAACTAAAATACTCGCATCTGTAATCTTTTCTAAACCCGGGTAGAGTCGTCGCTAAACAGAGTTACGCTCAGCAGCCACGAGCCTTTTGATCTAATTTATTATTGAAAAAAAAAAAAAAAAACAAAAAAAAAAAACAACAAAAACAAAAACAAACAAAAACAAACACAAAAACTACTGCTCTGGTGAGAAATGGTTTAAAATTTCAAATGCGATGATTTTCGTTGAGTCAACTAAGTTGACTCGACCATTCAATGCTCCTTTGCGGTTACATCTATAACTTCCTTTCAGCTTTTCATTGACATCCGGTATTCGGGATAGTTTTTAGGTATATTTCAGAACCACGAGCATATTTTGATCTTTTTGTGAGCGACTCAAAAGTATCCGAAGACCGCAAGTCTAAAGGACCGATGACTTATCCATCTTGAAAAATTAAGCAGCTCAATTTGAAGATTCCAGGCAAAATTCTCGAAGATTAGAATCTGATATACAGTGTGTACAAGAATTCTTACCAGATTCAAGTTGAAAAAAATGAACCTCATTTCGATAAAAAAATGGAAATTGGAAACCCATTCTGGTTGTCCGGTCGAGCAAAAGGGAAATATGATCGCGAACGAGGCATGGACGGGTTAAATTGTGAGCAGTAGTGAGGCGTGAAACTTGGCAACGATGTACTTCCTGCATTTAAACTTACGGAAAAATCGAATGCTTTGGTCATCGGCGGTGACTAGACGTTTCGACCTTTCCAATGTGTTTAAAGGGAAAAATGAAACGTTGCCAAATTGCACGCTTCGCCACTGATTGCGAGAGAGGAGAAGGATCGACCAACCTGATTCTAGTATTATCGTCACACAGTAGAGCGAGTCAATGCGGTAGGGGTCGGTAATGTACTACATGACTAAAAATGCAAATTTGAACGTTTTCACAGTTAATAAACAAACTTTAAATGACGATTTTTATAGGAAATGTTACATGAAAACAAAAGGAACCATTTTCAAATTTCTACGCTGCGTATTCAGATACACGGATTTAAAGTCCCAATGTCATGTCCGCCCTCTCCCATCAACTCGCTCCACTGCAGTGTTGCCAGATCGAGGGTAAAAAGCAGTATCGTCCCCATTTAAACCAATGTGAAGCGTACGGCTTTTTCACCCCAATCCGGCAACACTCAGTGGCATCATTTGCGGGGGGGGGGCAACTGCCCCCCAAGGGTCGGCCAAAAGTGAAAGAGTGACTTTTTTTTTTTTTTTTTTTTTTTTAAAGCAGAAAAAAGTTTCGAACAAATTTGGTGGCCATTAACGAGTTTTGTTGGAATTTAGGGCCTGAATATAGAATATGCAGGGCTAAAATAATATTCATGAGCAAAAAAAAAAAAAAAAAAAGTCATCACATTTTGCCCCCCCCCCCCCCCCCTCCCACAAGCCGAGCCCGAAATGACGCCCCTGGCAACACTGCTCCACTGTGCGCCGGAATACTTTTTCATTATTTTAAATTCACGAAAGTCTTACAAATAATAATATCAGTAAATATTTATGAGCCCGTTTAGCATAAATAGTTTCTCAAATAAATCAAAAGACGGTTCATGTTCTCCCGAGGCTGGTCTACAAATAACTATAGCGGACCAGATATAAACCATGGGGAAATTCGACTGAATGAAAGTGTATTGGTTTTCCTAGCCCTTTCATTGCCTCTGGGAAAATGTGATGTCCCCTTATTTTTGGACGCGTGTTATCACTTTGAATACTTTCTGTTCGCAGGGAATCAACTGGACTCTTACGTCACGCTGAAACTGCAAAATGTCAAATCGACCACTGTTACAGTGAAAGGACCGAACCCAGCGTGGGAACAAGATTTCTTATTGTAAGTTTGATTCAAGTATATATTTATAATAGAGTATCAATGTAGTTTATCGTAAGGGGGATAAGTAGTTTTTAACCAAACTCCGAGAAAAAGAAGAAGAAAAAAAGAGGTAATTACAATTTTTCAAGCCCCCCCCCCTTCCGACACTATCGAACCCACAAAACGCCACTGACTACCCTCATTGTTGCCACCTGTTGATACAAAAAATCCTGGCCAGAAAAAGAGTCAGAAATTAGCTGAGCAATGAGCTTACCAAGTTTTGGTGAGGTACACAAAAGGTTTGGTCAGGGGCGGATTGGCTCTAAATTTCCTAGACGAGTAAACTCACCATGGGCCCATGGGTAGGGTGTCTCTTATTTTTGAAATTTTCGAAAAGTTAACCTCCAGTTCTCTCAAACCGTGCTATGAGGCATAAAAATCAAGAATATTTGTCGAAAAAAAAAATTGAAATTTTTTTAGAGGTCTCTCAAGCGGCATAAAGGGCGTAAGTGCAAAATTTGTAACTACAGCAATAGTATAGTCGATTTCTTATGGAAAATGCAATAATGCTGCCCTTTAGGGCAAAAATTTCGTCCGTTTGACCGTATCTTGAAGCGTTTAGCGGGAAAATGTCAATTAGAGAGGGTGCAATTGCAAGTTTGCGCGCGCGAGGAGCTTAGCGGCGGCGCGCGGCCGGGTCAGCACGTTGAACGATCGTCGCGTGCGCAGTTGGTAGGCAGATTGATAATGGATATTCTATGTATACATACGTGCAAAGGCGTATTGTGCGCTCTTTCTCACCTTATTTAGAAAATATGTGTGTCAAATTATTAACTGGATACAATGGACACAGAAACAGAAAAATGCAATTTTAGTGGCAATCGTTGCCTTGTTCTGTATTTCAAAATGAACAAATAAATAAAATTTAAAACAGTCGTCAAAAAAACATAAAATCTCTTGAACTAAAACGACTAAGGTAAACGCCCCAGTAGCCGACACCCCTGAAATGTACCAGTACCAGACACCCACTTTTCACTATGTGAAAAATATTAGTTTAGCGGCAATTTTGGTGTTTTGCGTATTGATTTCGAATGTTTCACAGTTGAGGTCTCAGAAAAAACCACACAAAACACCAGTATTGCCACCAAACTAGTACTTTTTACAGTGTGAAAAATGGGTGTCGGGTACTACTGCAAGTCGGCTACCGGGGGGGTTTACCTTAGAATAAACTAAATTGTCGCACAACTAAAAAGGTTTGAAAAAAGAAATTTTAGCATTATAATTTTTTCAAGTCATGGACGGAAATTTTTCGGGACCGTTTCCCTACATTTTTAGTGAAATGGGTTGCTACTTTCCAGTAAATCCTGAAAATCTTCTTCTTTGGTCGTTACTTTTTACTTTCTCGCTCTAATGAAATTAGAAAAATTGAGAAAGTATTGCAACGGACGCCACAGACATTTTATGCATTTACCTCAAACTACATATATTTTAAAAAATACTAAAATGTCATGGATAAATGTTCTTTAGGATAGTATTAGGCATGATGAGAGCCAATTATTTCATAATTATCATGATTGACTTACAAGGGGAGGCTCAGAAGTCGCCGCCTCCGATTTTGAAAACAATTGCACGAAAATGTAGCTAAAGTAAAACTATTAGGCCCGTGTTTCTCATTTTTTGCCAATGTGCCTTCCTAAAGCGTCAGGAATTTTTTGAAAGTTGTCGAAATACACATAAATATTCGGAACGCTCTCCGCTCGGGTCTTTACGTGAATTTCGGCAACTTTCAAAAAATTCCTGACGCTTTAAGAAGGCCCATTGGCAAAAAGTGAGAAACACGGGTCTAATAGTTAGCTACATTTTCGTGCAATGGTTTTAAAAATTGGAGGCGGCGATTTCTGAGCCTCCCCTTGTTAGTCGCAGCGGGCCAAGTATCGAAACAAAATGCATCAAAAATCTCTGCGCCATTGCAACACTTTCTCAATTTTTCTAATTTCATTAGAGCGAGAAAGTAAAAAGTAACGTCCAAAGAAGAAGATTTTCAGGATTTACTGGAAAGTAGCAACCCATTTCACTAAAAATGTAGGGAAACGGTCCCGAAAAATTTCCGTCCATGACTTGAAAAAATTATAATGCTAAAATTTCTTTTTTCAAACCTTTTTAGTTGTGCGACAATTTAGTTTATTCTAAGGTGAACCCCCCCGGGAGCCGACTTGCAGTAGTACCCGACACCCATTTTTCACACTGTAAAAAGTACTAGTTTGGTGGCAATACTGGTGTTTTGTGTGGTTTTTTCTGAGACCTCAACTGTGAAACATTCGAAATCAATACGCAAAACACCAAAATTGCCGCTAAACTAATATTTTTCACATAGTGAAAAGTGGGTGTCTGGTACTGGTACATTTCAGGGGTGTCGGCTACTGGGGCGTTTACCTTAGTCGTTTTAGTTCAAGAGATTTTATGTTTTTTTGACGACTGTATTAATTTATTTATTTGTTCATTTTGAAATACAGAACAAGGCAACGATTGCCACTAAAATTGCATTTTTCTGTTTCTGTGTCCATTGTATCCAGTTAATAATTTGACACACATATTTTCTAAATAAGGTGAGAAAGAGCGCACAATACGCCTTTGCACGTATGTATACATAGAATATCCATTATCAATCTGCCTACCAACTGCGCACGCGACGATCGTTCAACGTGCTGACCCGGCCGCGCGCCGCCGCTAAGCTCCTCGCGCGCGCAAACTTGCAATTGCACCCTCTCTAATTGACATTTTCCCGCTAAACGCTTCAAGATACGGTCAAACGGACGAAATTTTTGCCCTAAAGGGCAGCATTATTGCATTTTCCATAAGAAATCGACTATACTATTGCTGTAGTTACAAATTTTGCACTTACGCCCTTTATGCCGCTTGAGAGACCTCTAAAAAAATTTCAATTTTTTTTTTCGACAAATATTCTTGATTTTTATGCCTCATAGCACGGTTTGAGAGAACTGGAGGTTAACTTTTCGAAAATTTCAAAAATAAGAGACACCCTACCCATGGGCCCTGCTATGATGTGCCCCCTCCCTCAACGCCACGGAGGGAGGGTCCATGTCATGTCTTTTGAAAAACTTTTAAAGCTTGATCTCTTTAGAAACTTATACTTTGTCTAGACTAATCCGGGGGTCTCCAAGTACACCAATAGATGGGCCCCTTCTCACTGATCCGGGGAACCTTACTCACCGATAAAGGGGCCAAACGGTACTGTTACTGACCAGAGTACCTTCTTGTTTTTACTTTACTCTTTTATTTATTTTTAGTATCTCCCGTCTGTGTTTTCCGTGTTTATATACATTGTAGCACGACTCCAATGAAAGTTGGCCCCGGCCTCCTGGATAAGCTCGACCGGGGAAAGTTAGGCGAGAATGCCTGCCCGCCCACCCTTGGCCAGCCTGCCCGCCCACCCTTGGCCAGCCTGCCCCTCCCCTGGGTTTAGTTCGCTCAGCCCAAAAAACCTTTGTTCAGTCATATGTTTGCAGGCGCCATTTATTGAGCAGAGCTGCCGTTTTGCGTATAATTAATGACATTTTTCAATTCACCGATGATTCCACCGGTTGAGAAAAGATTGCAGAGTTCAGTTCAGTGTATGACTTTAATGAACGTAATAACTCGCATCTGTTATCTTTTCTCAACCGGTGGAGGTCGTTGGGATGAATTTAAAAAAAACTTGCTGATATTTTAATAATTGAACTATATGATTCGACCGATTGAGAAAGATTACAGATCAGAGTATTTTTGAGCAGTACAGTCATACAATGAACTGAACCGTGTAATCTTTTATCAACCGGTGGAATCATCGATGAATTAAAGAATGTCATTAATTATACGCAAAATGGAAGCTCTGTTATTCAGTGCATGTCACACTCATGTACGCGATGACAGAGAGAGTTAACCTTGGTAGATTCTTTCCCTCATTTTTCTGTATATCCGTCCCGTTCGATTTGTCTGTTCACCGGAGATCGGAGAACTGAGGCCTCTCTCATCTTCCATCAAAGGAATGTGTTTCATGTCACAGCGTTCACGATTCAGCGTACTACACTACGGAATATCACGATTGATGGGTGCGTCACATGTTGACGCAAGGCGCGGGAATTCACTGAAGCGCGCCAAATAAACGCTGCCAGTATACATATATAGGCTAGGAAAGAAGAGCAGTCTACCTTCAGGCCTTTTTTACTCCACTTCACTGCACGTGTGTGCTCATCCCAGGTAGTTGCTGGATTTTGATGAATTGGGCCTATTGCGCACTCTTTTGAAACAGCAGTACGGCACACCCATTCGTTGTCGAAAAATTTCGTTGAATTAACGGGCACATTAAAAACTTTTAAAATCCGCTCGTGAACTCAGGAAATAACTCTAAAGAATTGTTCAATTTGAATAACCCGCGTTAAACAGTATATACTGTTTTAGTAAGGCGATATATAGTATCGATTGCGGTCTGAGGACCTATGGCTCCAAACAAACTCAATTTAATGTATTTTCTCTCATAAGCGCATATTTTGAAAGAAAATCTAGGCTATTAAATCAAACAATTATTGCAACCTTTTTGCAATCGTTTACTTACCTATTCTGCGTCCTCGAAACTACTTACTTACGCCTGGTTCCATGACTAAAACGGCCGAAATCAAAAAGATTTTATACATCCCTGGTAAAAATAATCAGCTAAATGTCATCATGGTGACAGTTAGCATGAGATTTGAGACCTGACGTCAACAATGTCAACATGTCAGCATAATCTATGTTGACGTCTCGATGACGTCAGGTCTCAAATCTCATGCTAACTGTCAACAAGCTGATTATTGTTTTACCAGGGATTTACGATGCATTTGGAGGTTAAATCACCCGAATTCTCCCCAGACTCCCGTACATTCCACAACTACAATAACATTAGGGTGATTCCAACCTCAAATCGTGGCCAGGCGTAGCTTCTATGAGACCAGGGGGAGTCAGCCAGCCTCCCAGAAAGTATGATGTTCAAAATAAAATATGCGATACAGCGATAGTAGTTGAAAGAAAGAAAAACAAGCAGGGAAGCTCCGATACATTGCATGTATTGGAAAAGCGTGCCTGTGAATTGTAAACATAAAAATCTGCGAATAAGTTGTTTCATTTGGTCTTCTGCTCTGCTGGGTTTTGCAGAAATAAGTTTTGCATAAAGGCTTACGCATACATGGTTCAAATATATTTATTATAATGTAGTTCATGGGAGAAGATTTGTCAATTTATTGTATATTATTTAAGGTACAGGAAGTGCTGTTGGAGCTTTCATTAAGAAAATATGACAATGTATATGCATTTGAGACGTATATTTGAAAAAAAAATATTTTAGAGTCGTTGTTTTTGCAGTGACACATTACAATTGGTTGAGTGTTTTGTTCATTTGTGGATTACAGTTGTTTGAAATGCATCAGCAATTCTTAGGAGACATTGTAGTTTGTAACTAACATATGAATTGAATAAATAGATTTATAATATACATGAATGATTCAATAATGAATTTGGATGAAATCACTGATTATAGAGTATTTGAAGTTTAAATGATTCTGCGTTGAATGGATGTAAAAGATTCTATTTATATATTATAAAATGAGAAAGAAAAGATGGTAGGCCATGGTTTGTTGGTGAATATGGTGATGAAGGTAAAAAGGTAATTAATAAATGTCTACATATTGATAGAGACGAAATAGAGTCCATTCCTTTCAATTTCTGAATTTTTAGACACAGTATTGGCCGATTGGATCTGAAAATTAAACAATTACAATTAATGTCAATAAACAATTCCTGCTATGTTTTCATTAAAGGCTTTACTGTACAGAGAAACCTTATGGTGAATACTCAAGATAAAATTAAGCTGAATCATCTACTTTGAAAAATGCTATGATTAGCATCCAGTAAAAACATTACAGACGTAAGTACATAATTGAAGTATTAATAATTTATGCATCAACTTTGACAACTATAATCAGTGTAGTCCCCTACTTCATTGCGATGCGTCCCTTCAAGCAGACAGAGTTGCTTACCAGAGTTGCAGAGTTTCTAGCCTTTCATTCGATGACATTCTATCAATGAGAAGCAAAAAAAGTTACGCATATAAAAGCTTCCACCCCTCCCCCTCTCCATACATATGCTTATTTTACAAATTGGCCGTATAGTGGTACCTTTGATGATTATATTTTAATTCTTGGATCCTCCCAAGAGAGCAAGTATAGTCAGGACTCAGCGCATAGATTTCAATTATTTTACTCATCGGACAGTGATTAAATACCAGAGGACCTGAATAGAATAAAAGAATTCTACTATATTTTATATACAAAGTGAGCTAGAGCATCCGTTGCTGGCATTTTTCTCGAAAATTACTGAAACAAATGATTTGAAACAAAACAATCAGACAGAAAATTGACTCCAAATTTTTCATTTCTGATATTTTCATAAGCTCCTGACAACCTCTTGGAGTGTGTTCTGGGGGTTCAAACCATTTTTCAACTTTTCTCGAAAAAACCCTCAATGCAGATGTAAAAATTCATTTATAATCTAAAAGTAGAGAGAAAAATTCGTTTTTTTAAGTTTGAAAAATAGGCGCAACGTAGGAATCTGAACAAAAAATTCTGTGAAGAAAGCTGATTTTATAAGCTTTCAGATGGCGCAAACCGCGATGCCGAAAAACGTTTCGTTCAAGAGTTATGACCGCGCAAAGTTTCAAATCTAGGCCAAAATAGGGTTCCAACTTTCGATTCTACAAAAAAATTTGTTGCTCCACCAATAATCGATGAAATTCATTGAAACTTGGTGGAAGCGGGTTTTTGGGTCGCTGAATTTATTTTTGACATAAGTTTTTCACAAATTCTCAAATCATTATGGCGCGCTATAGTTTTTCGTTCAGATTCCTTCATTGCGCCTATTTTTCAAACTCAAAAAACGGATTTTTGGAAACTTCAAAAGTAAAACAAAATGCAAAAAAGGGTCAAATATGTTTTAACTAAACACTGTAGCACATCAATCGAAAGATCTTTAAATACGCATCTTTTGGTGCAAGTTCACGTCAATATCTCTTTTCGTTCAAAAGTTATGGAGCATTGGGGGTTTTGACTTTGACCCCCTGCACTCCCGCTCCCAGTTGACCAAATTAAAAAAACTGCAGATATTCTGAAAGATGGTGCTTAGCTCTATCATCCCTGAAAGTTTCATCCATTTTTGAGGGGGGCACTCCTAATGGTAGCTGGATGGACCCCTTTTCATCAAAACAAATACCATTAATTGAGCCTGTCTCGTCCTCTAAAAAAATAATACAAAAACCATAACTTCGCTTACACTTTCGAACAGGCGTTAATGTTGTAACAATTCCCGAAACTAAAAATTAAAGAATACTGATCTAATTTGTTTATTTTAATGAGATCCATTTCATCCCATAAAAGATTGAATGTTAAAAATTGCGCTAAAAAAAAAAAAAAAAAATCATTTATCAGCTGATCAAATAAAGGCAAAGAAACGTGACTACTTCATTCCGCGCTCTCTAGCGGGTTCTTCTTGAAGCTTTACTTTTGTGAGAAGGTATCCTATAAGTAAAACCATGATCTGTATCGGTTTTATTTCGCGCCTTCTATTCGAAAATATCAGCTGACTCTAGACAGTCACAGAGAAAGATTATCAAATTAGTGAACAGGTGAGCCGCAGTGCAGCCAATGCAGCCAAACAATCACCGGCTGCAAAACAATAATAAATAAAAAAAAAAACATAACACAACGACTCGTTATCGGCCGCCCGTACGAAAAAACCCCGAATGTACTTTAAAATCAATTATATATTCAATAAACGTAATAAAATAACACAAAAACAATGTCCAACATAACAAATTAATCATAAAAACAAACAAAAATTTATTCATCGTAAAACCAACACAGCAGAGTAAAATTACGACAAAGTTGGCAACATAAAACGCAAAATATTACCTCACCGCACTCCACTTACCCCTCAAAAGTGGTGAGTCCGTCGTTTAATTGGAATTATAAAAAAACTAAAGCATTAAAATGAATCCAACTATTTTTGCTGCAAACTTTAGAAGGTACGATTTCATAATTGTACCATTGCAATCCTCAAAACGCAACAGACACTACAGGAAAAAATCACAAAATTCAAAAACAGCCGATTTTCAACTTTAGGCCACTCAGCATAGGAATACACGTGGAAAGCATAGGCTGCCTTATTACATTGTATACATTGTATTATATTGTTAGCAGCAAAACGATCGGAATAAGCGTGTCATGTTCCATGGGCACGCTTAAAATAATTTTGTAATGAAAAACGCAATAAAAACAGTGTTAACAGGTATGGAGTGGTTTTATTTTTGATGATTAAACGGTGTACTATCGACGAATTAACGATTTTCGCGAGATTTTCACACATATTCAGTTGGGTTGGAGTGTGGGACTGATCTGCTATGACTTTCCCGCCCCGACTGCAATGGTCTCTCGCCTGCAAGGTGTAAGAAGTATCAATCGTGGTCGAACCGGAATCTTAAAGGCGAAACTTAATAGCTAGTGAAAATCTCGTGACAATCTTTAATTCGTCGATACTACATCTAGAAAGGAATCCGTTCAGAAGGTCCTTATTTCCCTATTCTCATTATTTCGTGTTCCACGATGTTATTATTATTTGAATTAACGAGTAGCAAAAAATAAATTTGTGAAATTAGTTTTCTAATTAGATCGGTTTATTTATTCATGGCAAAGGAACATGACATTACTTTCTGCTAAGCGCGTTTATTTCCTCATCATTTGCGAGGTGGAGATTATAGCTTGAAATAACGTCTTAGAGCGGCCAAATTGGCAAAATTTCCCGGGGGAGGATCCCCAGACTCATCCCTCCCCCCCAGTGGGGCTTCCAAACTCGGCCCCCCCTCCCCGGGAAAAATTTTCTAGCTACTCCCATGAGGACCAAATGCATTTTTTACTCTGTAATATCTTGTTGCTTTTGACGGAAGTTCCATAGGCACGGAACCAGGTATAATTAATTGTAAGGAATTTCGAGGTCGTATAATTCATAAGCGAGGTTGCATTAATTGTTTGATCTAATAGCAAGAATTTTTTCTCAGAATTCTTGCGTTTTTCTCAAAACAGCTTATCAAAACTGAAAAAAACGGAAAAACCATAACGGCGGTCTACTTCGTACTTTCCCTGTGATCTATGATCCAAAAAAAAAAAAAAAATTAAAATGAGTGTAATTAGTCTGGTGATGCATCTGGCAACGCAGCTCATCCAATGACAGATTCAATTCGTTTAATTCACAATTTTTTATTTTCGTAGAACCATATTTTCATCAGTTCCGATTGATGGACTGATTTCTAGAAAGATTCAACGATTAAAATTCAATTTTCACGGAAAATGACAGTGATAAAACAAGAGTCACTGGAAACTGTGTCGTTTATAAATTACAAGTATATAGCTTCTTGCGATTAAATAAAGCTAGATTAATAAAAAAAAAAAAAAAACTCGGTAGTTTCTCTTTAGAAAATAAATCCAAAGGGTAAAAATAATACAGGAAAAAGGTGTGAAAGCATAAATTCGCGGGACACCTGTTTATTCATTATCTCGACTTCTGAGAAGGAAGTTGGCGTTGCTCTACCCTTTTTCAGCTGTCTCGCAATTAACAAAGTTAAAGAAAGTGTTACGATCGCATACATTTTTATGCACAGTTTTTCGCGGATTTAATTCACTTTTAGTTCTTGTAATATTCTTAACTTCTCAGAATTTCTACCCTTTTTTTTTTTTTTAGCTTATTTTAATTTACTCGTAGGTACGTAGGTACTTCTTTTCAGAGCTTAAAAGTTGACAACTGGGCCGAATTTACGTTTTTGCCTCCTCTCGTAATTGAAGTGACCTAAGTGGGGAGTATGGGGGAGCAGTGAGCACCCCCACATAATAGGTGGTCTAAATGTCTCCCTCCTAGAAAATTTTGAAAAATCAATATCTTTTAGACGTAATTTTAAGCTTTTTTA
This sequence comes from Trialeurodes vaporariorum, assembly GCA_011764245.1. Classification (NCBI taxonomy): domain Eukaryota; kingdom Metazoa; phylum Arthropoda; class Insecta; order Hemiptera; family Aleyrodidae; genus Trialeurodes; species Trialeurodes vaporariorum. The sequence goes on from VMOF01000379.1 coordinate 26,614,678, forward strand.
GTTCAAAAATTCATCAAAACAACGTTGGAAACTAGCTGCCAACATTTTTTTAACGCGCCACTGATTTAAAAACACTGAGTACAGTGAGTGCAGGTAGTGAAGTAGATTTGAAGGAGAAGTAATATTTTAAAATTGTTCGTTTCACGAGTTGGTACTTATAAAAGAAAAAAGGGGCAAAATTTGCAAAACTAATTTGCCGCAATATACGCGCGTGCTTACAGTGCCATGTGATGGGCAGTGTTGCCAGATTGGGGTGAAAAAGCCGTGCGCTTTACATTGATTTAAATGGGGACGATACGGCTTTTTACCCTCGATCTGGCAACATTGGTGATGGGAAACGTCCTTGATGGTTGATAAGTTCAGAACCGATTCGCGTCTTTCAGGTATGGGAAAGATTTTTGCATCGCTGCGAGTCAATTATCAAAATTGATATTTACAGTTGTCTATCAGAGAATTCGACGAAAACGTTGCATATGGAAAGACAATGACAATAGTTCAATTTAGCGATCTATGCAACCTAAACTGAACTAAGTTAAGGTTGGAATGTATATATTATTACCGTTGTTGCGTATTTACCTGTAGAGTTTGGTTCAAGCTTTGCATCTTGACGGAATCTAGAAACTGAATTTCCAAGTATGAGCTTAAGCTACTTCGGTGATAAGTTTTAAGCATATGGCCCATTTTTTGTAGCCTAATAACATGTCGAAAGTAGAAACCCGAATTTTATCCCACTCGCATAAAAATTATCAGCGATATCAAGGAAGACAGGAATTTTTCCATGAGATGCATAGAAATTACCTACTCTGAGGTGATAAAATTGATAACCCGAAAAAAGTGGCTAAACGTCTAAATGTATGCGATAAAGAGTTATTAGAGGCATTTTATATGAACTTATTTAGGAGTTCTTTTTAAATGTCTACCATTTGTGGGGCCCAAAAGTGGCCTCATTGCTACTCCTGTAGTTTTCTTATAAGAATAATATCAAAACAAAGAGTCAGACTGAGTGGACGTGCGAAAGAGAGAGAGAGAGAGAGAGAGAGAGAGAGAGAGAGAGAGAGAGAGAGAGAGAGAGAGAGAGAGAGAGAGAGAGGAAGAAAGAGAGTGAGGGAGAGAGATGAGACATTTACTCATAAATTCCATCCATTGAATAATTCGGAATCGAAAAACTGTCACTTTGGAAAACTCAAAACTCCTAAGAAGTGTCGGAGTTTGCAGTAAAACTGCAAAATATTCGAACTATAAATACATATCTATATATATTCGTATAAGTAGTCCATGTGTGAACCTGTAAAACCTGTTAGACGAAAAAAAGTTTTGTTGCGCGGGACGGGAATGCAGCTGTCTCCTCTCACACGGATTGAAAAGAGGGGGTAGGTAGGGGGACATGATTGAAACTTAGAAGTTTTCCAATCTCGTCTTGGCTGAAGCTCGACACCCTCAGCTCAGTAACAATATAATGCATACTTCGAAATAGGGGAAAAGGGAGGAGGAAAAAATGATAGAGAGCCGTCGTTTCTATACTTATATGACGTTGTACGTGGATCTGTGACGTGAGAGTCTCACCATTATACGTGAACGTCGCACGCTGATTCGAAAGAAAATTTTTCCAGACACAAAGAGTTCTTGTTGTTTTGTTTTAAAAATATTTCCGTGTTGATATCTTCTTAGTAAAAACTGTATTATTTGGACCTTTCTAAGCTTTAAAATACAACGAGCTATAACTGTAGAGCAGTGGCGGCTCGTGAAATGCGATATATCGATGTCTACTCCATTTAAAACCATAGATAAGTATCGATCGTCAGGGGGTGCAATTGCACCTCCGAGAAATCGATACTTTTCTATAGTAATAAATGGAGTATACAACGATTTATCGCATTTCACGAGCCGCCACTGCTGTAGAGTATGGCAAAGCAAGGAACGTTCCGCTGGTTCACTGTTGTCACCTAGGGCGCCGCCTTTTTGCCGTAAAAATCGATTTTGAGGTTAAATTTTGTAAGTCGTTTCCGGTCGTCTTGTAAACAAACTCGGGCATCGCCGGAAACGACCTGCAAAATTTAACCTCAAACCGCCGTCCAAATTCCACTTTGTCCCGGGATTCCTTCTATCCTGTGTGGCACAAGATGGACCAATCCGCTGCCACTCTAAAGTTATAGCTCTTTGTTAAAAAATGAAGTTTTTCAACATTTGTTTGTTGTCCTGTTAATGATTGATGGATGTTGTCACGATAACGGGTAAATAGTTGAGCCTTCAATTCTTGAAAAATAAAAGATGATCAAATTCCTATGTTTAAAAACAGAGAGTTATTTATCAGTGTCAGCTGATCTTTCGGTCAGAATGTATTTGGTATTTTAATGCCAAGTGGATGCCGTGGATGATAACCAGTGCCAAGGTTATACGAGGGGCATTCGTAAAGTAAGGAAACATTCTATTTTTCTCGAGAACGAAAGCAGATAATCAAAATCTGTAAAAAGCGTTTTAACCGTCATACTTTCACCTTTTTAACGAGCTATAGTTTTTTAAATTTGATCCACTGGTTCGCGAGTTAAGTCAATTTTTCCACGCCCACCTCTGGTCACCGCGTGCCCACCTCCAGGCGCGCGGTGTAGCTGGTCAGGTGTCCGTGTTTCCCGCACTGATATCGTTGATAAGGATTGTGATTGTCACTCCAGTGCATTCGCACATCAACAGAGGAGCAAATGAAAGATAAAAGTCAAGATTACGGAGCCTTCATCATGGCTTGGTCACTATTAATCAGTATTGTGCGTGCAATCATGGAGACTCCACTGAAAAACGTGTCCGAATGTGAGTTGCGTGCTGTTATCCGTTTCTTACCGCGAAAAATGAAACTGCTGTGAATATCCATAAGCAATTAATTTCCGTGTATGGTGATTCGGCTTACAGTTATGTGACGGTGACAAAGTGGCGAAATTGTTTTTTATCCGGGCGCAATCGTGTTCATGATGAAGAGCGGTCCGGACGGCCCAGCGCTGTGAAAGAGGATAAGAACATCGTTGCAGTGCGAACTGTTCTGGAAAAAGAACGTCGTCTTACCATGATGAAATTCTCGATCGTTTGCCTCCCCA